>WBMY01000709.1:28268-66794 GCA_013397315.1 Donacobius atricapilla
AAGGATAGTTAAGGTAAAATCAGTTGCAAAGAACTGCAGAAGGATTTTATAAATTCCAAGAGCAAAATAAAAGGGAAGTGATATTCTGTGTTGCTATAATGCAAAGTGGCACCTGTGGGGATACACAGCCCTAACTATACATATAAAAACTCTAATTTAGCTCTGTTCCACTCAGGGCAGAAACCTTGCAGTTACACTGGGTAACTCTGTGGGCACTTGGCTCAGTAGCAGACAAAAGGGCAAAGGGAAAGGTAGGAGCAATTATGAGAAAATAGAAAACATTGTTACACCACTGTATAAATGGTATAAGTGGTAATGATTCTGCAGAACCGATATTAGGCTTACAGAGCGTCTGCATGAGGGAAAAACCCCCTCAGTTATGTAATGCAATAAAGATAGACATGTCATGATGTATATTAGCAGAAGGGCCAAAGACACAAAAGCAGCTTTACGTGCAATGTTTCCTCAAAATATTTAAATGTTTGCAAAAACGATCAACTGGAATAATGCAAAAAACCACCAAGTTCCAACTATACTACATGGAAGAAGGTAACATACTTAATAGCATAAAATCCTTGCATTGTGAATTATAGGCATCCTGTACGTGATGTATTTACAGCTGTGAGTGTGTATTTACAACTGGAACTCTGCAACTGCAACTTTGGAACTCTGCAACAGATGAAAATATGACCTGCCCTGAACTGAGAATTTGTTGTTTATCACCTTGAATTACAGAAGATATACCAATACTAAGCAAAGTCCCTTCTGATGGCACATTTTCTAATCTTCACTCAATTTCCACGTATCAGACCTGCTGAATTAATGTTAGCAAAATGAGCCTGCTCATGAGCATCTAGAGATGTTTTTATATGTATTTTTATGTGTATATATCTCTATATGTACATGCACGCACACACACAAAAAGAAGAAGTTACTAATAAACAGATATTCAAAATTCAGTTGCAAGAAATTAAGTATTCATCATGAAAAAGTGACTGCTGGAGCACAGGAGAGAAGGAAATACTCCTGAATAAGTTGTTACAGTGAGATTATCAAGGAAATAGGTACTCTATCTCGAGCTCCTCCTATGGAAGTTCTCAGGCTGGACTGGAGCCTTCTAACATCTAACATTTCCCTGTATAAAGCAATTTATAAATAGCAAGAAATATGTAATAAATCTGTTATAATTTTGTGCCGTATTAAAAAATAGCTCACTGATGACTACTTAGTACATCTAGATATTTTTCTTCCCTTTGACCTTCTACCATCTCATTTACTTCCTTTTTAGGAAGGAGATGACAAGAAATGATTTTAGACATAATTTTTGTTTTTGTTTGCCCATTTGTGAAATAGGCAGGGGAAGGACAGTAAGTTAAGGCACTTAGAGTCCTTTTCTAATGCCCATGTGATTTACACAGATGTTTTATCCATACTAGAGAATGGGGTTCATCCAGACAATATTCTTTCCCTAGGACTGATGTAGATCAGATTCCAATTCAAGCTTTAACTGCAGACAGCCAGGGTGGAGCACAACAGAGGTGGAGGTTTAGACAACTGGCATAAATTTCAACAAATGCTTTGACCTTGGTCTTTACTCATAAACCTTTCTTCTTTATGGACTGGACAACTCCTTATTTTTTCTGATTTGACTCACAAACTTCATTTTCTGAAAGAGAATGATGTGGTGAAGGAAAAGGATCCTAGCTATCACAAAGATGATTACCACCTAAATACTTGTTGGACCAGATGATCATTGAGGTCCCCTTTCAATCCAGTATTCTATGAATCTGAATCTCCTCTGTACTGTGACCAAACCATCTCACTTGTAAGAAAGTGACAAAGATGATCTGCATGATTTTGATCTGCCTGTAAGAAAAACATACTGATCATTATAAGAATGTTGTGTGAGCAAGAAGTAAATAAAATAGAAAAAAGAAAAAAGGACACAAGTTTGCATGTTTGTCTTAGTCCTTTCAGAGCTCATTTTCTTCAAGAAATTCAAACAGCTACAAAACATTCATTTGTTCTTCTTCAGGTTTAGAGTGTTGCAGGCTGGCATGACACCAGTATTTTCATCCTGAAGAAGCAGGTCACTTGAGCCAATAAAGTAGAAGCATTAACTAGAAAGTCAGGCCCACAGAAAGGGCAAACCTTTCAGGAAACCAGCAAGAAGCTGGGCAATTAAAAAGTCACAAGCAGCTGGATGCATTCATCTGCAGGTCTTTCATTAATATTTTTTCACTCTAGAAGAATCTACTATTTTTTTAGATTTTTTCTGCAATAATAGCCCCAAACTGTAAAAACAGACTATCCCAAAAGGACAGTTACTGCACAAAAAGTATTTATTTTCCTTTTTGAACCTCTAATATAGAAATTTTATTTTTAATGAGCAAGTAAAGTAAAATAGTTTTAAAGCACACACTTTTAAACTATCAGAATCCCTTCTGTACTTCAGTTTAAATAAGCATCCATTCGCTTTCCTCTATTCCTAGTTCATGAAGATACACAGATTGGAATAATTTTTCTGTTAAATTGAATTTCTGTCTCACATAAATTGCTTTTGAAGGATGATTACAACCCACATGGACATTTATAGACAGAATCTGTATCAGTAAGAAAAACTTTTTCTAAATCTGTAAATGGTGATTAAAGACATAGTGAGGTTAAGCACTACTTTTGCACTTTAGCAGAATATTGAGGAAATATCCCATGCAATTTTCATGGTGGAAAAGTTACAGCATCTGCCATCTGCAAAATCCATAATGGTCAGATGCTGAAATATTTTTTTACCTATCCTTAGTAGTCTATCACACACATTCACCAAGATGACTTATGACTTATTGTCATTAGGCCTATAGACTTTAGTACTACTTGCATCACCACAACCAACAAAGCACTCTAATGCAGTCAACTGAAACACAGTTTCACTCTGAAACTGGAGAGTGGCAGCGAGAGAAAATCCTTTCTCTAGAAAAGGGACACTAAGGTTTTCTGAGACATTTATCTATGTGTGAGGAAACAGAAGCATGGAAGGAATAACCCGAAGTAATAAATATGGGCCTCATAACAGGAAATTTTTCAAGAGGACTGAAATTAAAATTGGAAATAATAATAGATTTTATTATTATAAGAAAACTGCTAGACTGAATTAATATTACAAAATTTGGATTAAACCATTGTCCTGGTTTAGGGCAAATTCTGGGAGGGAACCTCCGAACAGGACCCAAACAACCCCTCCCCCCACAACTGGTCCGAAAAAAAGAAANCATCTGTGATATTTCTACTGCTCCTCGGGAAGAAGGTAGATAATGCAGTATAGGAGGGATTTTTCCCTGATCCCATTATTTTTGGCATTGTAGCTCTCTGTACCAGTTTCCAGGCTCTCTTTATGGACTGAATGAAGACTCTAAATAAAAGTTAAGATATCATACTCCTAAAACAGTGCCAGGTACACCCTACCTGGCCAGTTCTGACACATATCCCAATTGCAGAAACATATGAGCTTATTTTATTTCCCACTGTAGCAATTTCTGTAGCTGCTAAACATGGAGGAATTAAGATTTATAAACACTAAGAACGTGCTGTCCATGATGCTATCTAATGGATGTTTGGAAGACAAGTTGAAGGGAAAAATGACAGAGAATAATCAGTTTAATCTGATCTGAAGGAAAAAAACCACAATAATGATGTGACACTGAAATAATCCTGACCCTAAAATATATTCTCACTACACTGAAGAGTCAGAGAGTGGCCTCTTCTGAAATAAAAAGCTGTTTCCTCTCAATCACTTTAACAGTTTCAGATAATTCTGAACAAAATAAAAAGAGGAAAAACAACTCCAAAAGAAAAAAAAAAGTTAGTATGAAAAGATAAAATCATTTTTCCTTTTGGAAACTGGAATTGTCCCATTTTAACTTTTCCAAACATTTGCAGCCTGACTCAACCTAGTGATCTGCTATTGTCCTGAAATCAATACAAAGACAGAGGTACCCTCAAAGAAGAAACAATCACCCTGCTCTTCCCTAGAATGGAATGAATAACTGTGTCCTCAGGCGTCCTCAGGGAATCCAAAGGGATAATACCGATTTTTAGGTGTTTGGAGTAAGTAAGATAAATACCACAGCAAAAAAATATCAAGGCCCCCTGCAGTTCTGAAGTTGTACACATTAATTCTTTATTAGCCCTGCTCACTCTACGTAAAGGATTTGGTATTTCTATTATACATTCCCAAACTAGAAGTAGTGTACAAAGGGGTACCAAGTTTACCATCTCCTGCACTTGCCAAAGTGTTATTTTTGGAAGGGATGAGACCTTTGATACAAACCAGTTCTGGGTCTGGGATCCACTCCTGCTGCAAGCATACATTCCAAACGGCCTCAATATGGACAGCACTCACATGGGGAATATTTATGAGGGAATGATGCTTCCATCATTCATGGAAGAGCATTAAATTTTGTGAGAGGGGTACATCAAAGCCAAGATAAATAATTTCACCTTCAGCAGACCACATGCATACCAGAAAAATACAGGTTAGGTAAAAGTCATGCAAGTCATATACCTGGTCGTGTGGTGAGTCCTCTGTCTGCAGCTGGGCGCGCATCAACGGGCTCAACT
Source organism: Donacobius atricapilla (assembly GCA_013397315.1). Classification (NCBI taxonomy): domain Eukaryota; kingdom Metazoa; phylum Chordata; class Aves; order Passeriformes; family Mimidae; genus Donacobius; species Donacobius atricapilla. Next base: position 32,883 of record WBMY01000709.1, read on the forward strand.
AGGCATGTGCAGAAAAGAAACAAAAGAGCAAACAAAAATAAACAAAATCCCCCAAAATTACAGTGTCAAGGGCTCTTCTGTTGGGACAGTGCAGTAGGGACATACTGCATTAACAGTTACCAAAGCAACAACTAGAAAATATCTGCCTTCAGTTAATCCTGAAAGTAGATGGAAGGGATGGGTAAGACTTCACAAGGAAAGTTTCACAGCTGAGGCATCATTTTTACATCATATTTTGGTTACTGCTTCGAGTCAGAGACCATTAAGTCTGAAGAATTTCTATCAATAGAACAAAACCATATTCATTACATGCAAACTTTTCCTGATTGTCTGATAGAACTGGCAGCCAGAACGGACATGATGAGTTCCTGTAGCTGCTCTTCATCAATATTGATTTCAAAGACTCCTGAATTCCTCCTTTTTCCTTTCAACAGGGATTCTTTACAGCATCAGCTATGTTTAAAAAAAGTAAAGTGCATTTTGAAAATACTATCCATATTCCTATATATTCTGATTTGTGAACAGCACATTCCAGTTTTTGGAAGGGAAATAAAGAAGAAACACAAATTTCTATCCAAATGTGTGCTATAAACACTTTTACAAGACTCTTTTATTACCCTACTGAAGTTTTATCAGCTGGAACCTAAGTTGATGGAACTCACTGGCACTAATAGAAAAACAGGATTTGCAAAACTTAGAGCTATTTGAGTCATTGCCAACTGCCTCAGTAAGTTCAAACATACTGGAAATGTTTATTAAAAGATTCCAATTTTTTCCCCTCTTTTTTGGTTGTTTCTCTCTTTTGGTCCAATTGTGTTCCCTTCCTTATTTACCCAATCTTTGACAGTGTCAAAGAACTTAAATTCAGAAATGGAGTGTTACATTGTTCTTTAGAATTCAGAATTTTTAACACATATTCTTATTAATTTTAATTTCTGGATTCAGGTATGAGCCTTTTATCAGCAATAACTGAGATGCAGTAACACAGGAAATCTGACAGACCCACAGTTTTCAATCAAAAACTGCTCATCAGAAAGTCACACAAACCTGATGATACTGTTGATTTGAGCAATGGAACTGCCCATCTTCTCAGGAAGTCTGTGTCACTGGCTTAGTGTTCCTGTTAGTTTGACAACCAACCTGACATGCTTGTGAGAGCCTAAGTGTCCCATGTCCTTTGCACACAGGAAAGGCCAGTAACTCAGCTTTGGAGTAGCTGCAGATAAAAAGCACATCAGCACATCTGACTCACTTGTGTCTCCAGAAAGGCAGACTGACAGAGCTTGCTGGTCTGGTGCTGCAGAGGCACCTTCCTTCGCAGCAGTTCAGAGTGGCACTAGCATACCATGTAGTTTTTTTCCTTACATAGCTCTATACAAAAAGCAATTGCCTTAACTAAAAAACACAGCTTTGAGTATTTTCCTGTTTATATCTTCTGCTAGGTTTTTTAGTATTGTCAGCACCAACCCTCAGGTGGGTCAGCAGTGATTTTCAGTGGCAAGGACCCAAGTGAAGAAACAACCATGAGCAAAACATTACCCAAACTGCTCTTGCAGACCCCTCCTCTGTTACCCTGGCCTCCACATCCTCCCTAGAAGGCTGAGGGCTTTCTCCCCCTCCTCCTGTAATCCTACAGGGCAACAGCTATGGAGAACTGAGTAGCCTGTGCATAGCAACGGAAATGGGAGTAGGTGAAGGGGAAAAGGATGAAAGAAGTCTCTGTTGCACAGTAGCATAGACCTGACCTCAAAGTAATGCAGTATTTGTGGTAAGGTGAAAGTATCAGTAATGAATAATTCATTTATAATTTTGGAGGCCCTTTACAGTGGGGAAAGGCTGGGTCACTGGCACATTTCATATCTGGTACATTTCATAACTGACACAGACATGAAAAGACTTGGTCAAGGTCACAAAGCAGCTTCAGGGCAAAAACTGGAAGCAAATTATAAGAGCCAAGAGTCCTCCATAGCAGATTGTGATGCCAGGCAACATGATACAAAGAAAGGTTGGTTTCTGGAGAGCCCTGAGCTACCACCTTTTGAATTTCAGTTGCATTTTAAAACCTTCTTGCTCTGCCCCAGTCCTTGATATATGCACAAAAAGCAGTTAACTCTGAAAATCTTGTCTGTGGGTTTTCTAAGTGCTTGCCCTCATATGCTGGTTTTGCATTAAATTGTTTTTAGTGAAGAGGAAAAAACATCAGCACTGAAGTAATTCTCTGCAGGAAGCTGTTTACAGCAGTTTGCTGAACAAGCGCTTTTTGTTTTCTCCCAGCAAGCAAAGAAGCTACTGCAGTGATGTGCCTGCCTTCTCCAGCACTGGGTGAGCTTGTCATGCAGTTGGTGTTTTCCATGTTGGCAGCAGCCAGAGCAAAGGTGTTGCTGGCTAGTTGCTGCTTTTCCATGGCAGAGCTTTCAAGATCAAAGAGCTCTGCTTTGCAGTGAGAAAACACTGCGCACGGCTTTCGGTTTCTGTGCTTTGTGCTTTAGGCTCTTTACTTGTTGAACAAGTGCCCTTCATTTTCTCTTCTCCCAGCAAGCAAAGAAGCTACTGCAGCAAGGTGCCCACCTTTTCTAGCACTGGGTGAGCTGTCATACTGCTGGAGTTTTCCATGTTGGCAGCAGCCAGAGAAAAGGTGTTGCTGGCTAGTTGCTGCTTTTCCATAGCAGGTACAGGGCGCTAGACATGAACATTGGCCCTTTTCGAAGAAAAACTGGTAAAACCAATAGCTGGCTGTCTCTGAGAGCTGACACACTGCTAAGCCATTTAGAGAAGCCTGGAACAGCTCTGTCGTAACATATTTAGGGACGAAAAACTGCAGGAAGTTCTCTTCTTTTTCCTGCTTTTGGAGAGGTAGCCGGTGGGGGGCTGGCCTGGTGGAGCTGCCAAGACCCCATCAGGTCCTGGCACAGTCCAGCCGCCAAGATCCCACTGGGGGGGACTAACCTGGCGCCACGGAGCCATGTGGCCACTGACATCTTGGCCCGGCCAGCGACAGACTTTGTGTGCCTGTCTGCTTCTAACCTGCTACGCTGCAAACAAAGGGACAAAAAAAAATGGCAGAAACTTTTCTTTTTTCAGTGTCCTGCATGAAGAAAGCCGCAGAGTGGAACTGACAGCATGCACAGCTTGTGCAGTGCCAGGGAGACCACCTGACCAACAGAGAAAAGCGTAATGAGCGTTTCCCTCGATTTGTGAAGCCTGGGGAAGATCTACTTTTCACTGCTGCAGAACTCTACTTGAGAACAGATGAACCTATGGACACCAGTCTTCTCCCAAGTCAGATAAAATTGAAAGCAGGGACATGTGAGAAGAACAACATGGCAGTACCAGGTCAGTTCAGAAGAGGGAAGGGGAGCAGGAGATGCTCTGAGCATGGGAGCTTAAAATCTTCTGCAAGTCATGAGGAGGTCTATAATACAAAGTTTCCCTGCAATTCATGAAGAGTATGTGGGGATGTAGTGTTCACCTACGGCCCATGAGAACTGGAGAATGTAGATGCTGAAAAGCTGTGATCTGACTTAAATAGAGAGACAGAGAGAACTTTTGCTTTCAGAGACAGAAGGACCCTTTACTCTTATACTAGAACAGCTCATCCTTAAAAACTGTACCCTATAAGCTGAAATGGCCCACAAAATCAGTTTTGGGAAGACTGCAAGAGACAGGAGGGATTTTATGATGCAAACAGCGTTTTTCCAGGCGGACTGTTAGCTGTGAAAATCAGAACCATGCTGGAAGAGTTCACAGGGAGCTGCTTGATGTCACTGTTCAACACACAAACACACTCACTTGGGTGAGAAGGCATGAACTGTTTATTAGAAGATCTGACTTCACTTTTTATAGTATTTCTACAAAGGCTAGGGATTGGGGGAGAAGGTTGACACCTCTCCCCATCCCATTGGTCAAGACAACTGTCCATTAGCTGTCTATATTCTAAGACAAAGCATGTAAACTACATAGACTAAGGAAAACATTGCTTCTATTTATAACACCTGTGTGTGAGAAACAACCTAAGAACCATGAAACTGTGAGACACAAAGAGAAGGCTGAAAAATCAGGGCGACAGCTTCCCATGGGAAGGGCTCCATGGCATAGCAGGGGAGACACTCCTCTCCCTGAGTGAACTAAAGAAAGATTCTTTTTACAAGTGATAAAATGACTGAGAAGCCCAGTTTTTGTCCCTTTGCATTGTTGGTGGGAAGGAAAGAGGGGTTGGGGGGAGGAAGGTGTTCTAAAGATTTATTTTAGTTCTTATCATTCTCTTACTTCTTTTAATAAAGTTTTCTTTATACCTTTTAAAGTTTGGAGCCTGTCTTGCCCTAAACTATTTTCTCCTAATCCTTATCTCAACCCCATGAGCTTTATTTTAAATGATTTTTTTCTCCTCTTCTCCTCAATTATAGCAGAGGAAGATGAGTAGCTGATTTTTGTGAGTGCACTGGTGTTTGGCCAGTGGTCAACCCCGCTACACCTTGCTGGACCACATCATCACAACAGCTAATGAAGGGGGGAGAAATTGAAACCCACTGTAGCATTTATCAATAATCAAAACTCAAATATGTACTGTGCGTTATCATAAAAAGTGCATTCATTTTGATGCTCCAGAATAGTATTTCTCTTTCATATACTTCCATGTGCACAGAAATAAGACTGAAAATGCATTGTCCAAATAGATTTATCAAACTAAACTGGTACATGTTTATTTACACTGACTACTCAGGCGTCATAGAGGCCACATATTTCCACCTTTACCTAATACTAATACATCTCAGAAGAGCAAAAGAGAACGTGTTTACTTCTCTTTTCAAAAGTAAAAGAAAGGTACATAAAAAACTGGTACAGACCAGCAGGTGAGGAGTACTATGTGATGTTCACCTAAGGTCAAGAACATTGTTGAGGGGAGGAACTGAAGGGAGGAATCAATAAGGATAACACAGTATATTTACAGGAATCTCACTTTAGATAAATACTAGATATAGACATTACGGCTCCCTGTAATCTGCAAGCTAAAACGCAAAGGGTAAACCACAAAACCCAGTTAGTCATTGGCAAAATGCCCAGAGGGCTTGGCACTGTTACAGTTTCACAGCTCTTGGGGGTTTGTTGGGGATCAACTCTGAAGATGCATTTTACATTGCTGAAATACCGTTTCCTGACATTTTTCATGGTGCCTCTGTAAGGTTCTAAGAAAGTGTTTTCTTTGTTAACCTAATTTGTGTTGCAGCATGCTGGACATCCATACAGTATATTACCTGATGTTTCGGATGAACTTCTGCTGACATTTCCAGGGAAACTACCTCAGGGGAAAACAAGTGAGAACACACCTGCAGAAAATACTGAGTTATGCTAGACTCTATTTATTTTTAGACTATCTTTCACTTTCTTGTCAGTAAAAGCAATTCTAAGAAAATAAACTATTTGCATAAAACCTGTTCTTTAAAACATGCCGTTTACATTGGGAAAATTGGAGTTATGAAACCTTAAGATTACATGGTAACATACCAATCCAATCCATTATTAGTATCTCTGGGTGAAACCTGGGATTAAATCATGGCCATACAAGGAAACAGGCATGGGAACTAATAACAATAAATTTTAGGAGGGAGGGTTATAATATTTTAACTATCAGTTCATCAGAGGGAAAAAAAAAAGTGGAGGAGAATATTAGCTCAATTGTTATCAATTTCTTGATACTTCCAAGCCATATTATAAGCAGACAGAAACATATTTTTGGAAGCAAGGCAGACGAAGCCTGAAGCAAGACCACTATCAACTAAGAAAACAGGCATGGGAAGTGAAGACAAACGGCACAGTCAGCCCTGGGATTCCGGAACAACAAGGTGGGAGACAAACACAAAGGAAAAAATAAAGCTGTGAAATTCCCTTTTGATACTATGAGTAAAGGTATAGAAACAGTCTCTAAAGAAAGAAGGTATTCTTGGCATAATCATAATAAGAATGCTGCGGTTTGGGTAGAGGACAGAAAAGTATAAGGGGAAACAAGAAGAACTTGAAGAGGTTAAAGTCATCAAATGAATTCAACTTCTGACTCTGCATGCTTGAACAACTACAATGGTGGGCTTAACTGAACTGATAACTGCAGTAAGTTCATGACAAATACAATATAATCCTGGTATAAAAAACCAAAACTAAACCCCAACAACTTGAAGGCATGAAACAGTAAGGGCTGCAGCAAACCACATACTGCATTAAAACACACAGGCCTAATCATTAAGCATGGTATTCCAGGCAGGAGAGTTTTTGCTTCTTATCTCCTGCCATACATTTGAAAAGGAGAACCATGCTCAGTATAGTTGCCTGTGGGAATTCAGTGTCACTTTGAAGTACCTTTCATTATTAGATTCTGATTTAGACAGGTTTCTGAAGGAAAAACACCTTTGTGTGATTAAACTATGGCTATGTCTGGGGGCACCTGTCTACCTAATAATTTCTAAACCTGGTGACTGAAATCAATATACTTTGAAAGCTAAGAGGACAGACGTCAAAAATAATTAATCTTCACCATGTTTTATGAAAGCAGCAATGAGTATAGAAACCAATGCCCTGGATGCCTCAGCTACAGAAAAAACTGGAGCAAGAGCTGGAATTGAAAATTCCTGCAGGACAGACATGAGCCAGACTGTGACCTGGTACAAGGCAGACAGCCTTGATATGTGCACTAGCGTTAGAGGAAGCTGCAGCACCTTCCCCAGGAAAATGAGGTTCAGCCTGCCAGCCTGTGAGCAATCTTTACCCCTTGCCAGTGCCTGATGTGCTCCAAGCCAGCTGCTCTCACTGCCTGGCATGCCACTTGACTGCAAAGTGCCCTCCAGACACAGTTGGAGACCTTGTCACCATCTCCTGCCTTCTGGTTCCTCCTGCTGGCTGGTCTGTTGAGTTTGCTCTGGCTCTGCTCTTTTACTTGGTCTTTAACTTGCAGCTGACTATATGGTCCTCTGATTTTAGCCCTACTCCTGACCCGTCTCTCCTCTTCCTGTCAGATCTGCTAAATATCTGCCTCACTGATCTTTGTGCAGGTCTTTTCCTTTGCCTGATCCTAGGCCTCTCTGACTCCTTGGGACAAACTTTGACTATTTCTGATTCCACTGATTTCACCTGGCAACAACACCAGATCTGGCAAATCCATGTCCATGTCCCCCCACACACCCAGTTGCTCACAGGCACTCACATACCATGCTGGAATGAGACTAACTGCTTAAGGATGATCTCAGAACTCATTCTAAGAGCAGGTACAGCCTAAGCCAGTGTTTCAGAATACTTGAGGAGGATGTTAATGTCTGTGCAGTTCAGCTACAAATCACAGATTTGTCTGAGAAGAATTCTGCAGTTCCAGGCTCGGTGTGTACTGTGGCTTTGCAGCATCAAACTTTTCACTGATGTGATTAACTTAGCACTAGTAACAGTGCAGTTGAACAAAGGAAAACAAAGGCAAGAGGAGGGACTTGATGACATGATTGAAGTCTCTCAGGTTTCTGATTTATTGGCTCCAGCACCTAAGTGAACTACCAATTCCAGATTCTACATGGATTATTCAAGTAGCGTGCAGTCACTCCAATGAATTAGTCCATGAACAACCTACAATACTCCTCAGGAAAAACTTTTTCACTAGCCAAGTTGTATTGGTGTGCCTGTAGGAACATTTCTGCAGTAAATTCCAGACAACCAGTGTATGGAGTGATATTAACATTATCTATCTGCTAGGATTATGCTGGAGCTGTAATCATTTTCATGCCAGCAAATAAAAAGCTCTACCTTAAATAAAACACTCATTCCATCATGGCACAAATTTAACAACTTATCTCCCTTCAGTCACCGTCATGTATCTTATACGACTGTTACTCATAATCTCTTCCTCTCTGCTCCTAATAAATCTAGAATTTATTATTGTTTGTTTCTGAAGGCAAGTAAGCTCAACTCTGAAATTTATTGTGTGTCTAAATTACAGATTTTAGTCAGGATTTTCTATTCCATCAGAGACACAACTGACACAGCAGACCAATTCCAAATGTACATTTCAGAACCTCTATCCCATTTAGTGATAAGAAAAATATTAAGTGTCAGGGAACAATGTGAAGAGAAACCACAAAGCTCAGCTCAGAAAGTTCTGTGGTTTCTCCCCCTATTGTACTTACCTTCATTTTCAGTATTGGCTGGAACAGAATCAACTCCAAAGGGATGCCATGGCTGAAGGTCATCTAGGCTGAAGTCTCCATCCACTGGAAGAAGTTCAACTGTAGTCTTTGTTTCCGTCAATGAAGGCATAAGAGCATCATTTCCATAGCTGATTCTGGGTTCGCTGATCATATTGGCCAAAACATCATCGGAGTAGTTTTGTTCTTTCTGAAGTAACTCATCTGCAAGGAAATTCAATGCAGAAATTATCTGAAAGAGCCAGCATATCTAAGGACCTATTTTCAATGCTACTCAAGTAAGAATTCACAGTTGTGAGATTCTGTTTTCTTAGGAGAAATAAAAACATTAATGTTTGGAATAGTCAAACTCCCATGATAAGCCCTGCAGCTAAGACATTTTTTTGAAACAACAACCAGAACTGCTCAATGCTGTTTCCTCCCCACATTTCCACCACATAACAGATCACAGGTCTGTGCTATACACATTCCTTGCCTCTTCCCAACCACTTTGAAAGAAGCACAAAACAATTCCCTTCAACTCAACATGCTGCTGTAAGTCAATTGGCAAGAGATCCACAGAAAGGAATGTCTTTGTAATTTCTCCTTCCTCTTAAATGCTCAGTGCCAAAGCTCATCACAACAATTAAATCCTAAATTTCTATAGTAGTCACTGTATTAAATTGGGTTTACTATAACACATCAAATCTGAAGAAACATTTGATTTTTTAACATCTATAACTTCATCATAACATTGAAGTAGTTCTTTGTTAAAAAGCAGTAGTAGACATCTACTACTACTACTACTACTACTACTACTACTACTACTACTACTGGTAGCAGGCAAATTATTTCACAAGCTACCAGCATCTAAAACTAGGCACTATTATCTATGCTGTGAAGTGTTCTTTCTTGATGCAAGGTGAGAACAATCGGGTGTATAGGACAGACTGTTCAACTCCATGTTAAAAATAAGCTCAGAAGTCGTGTGTGCTCCATTACTCCTACTCCCTTCTCACATTGAAATTCCTCTACTTTCAGTGCAAAAAAATCATGGACTTGCTGGAGTGAGTCTGGAAGGCCACAGAGTTGATCAGAAGGCTGAAGTACCTCTTCTATAAAGACAGACTGAGACATGTGGGGCTGTTCAGCCTAGAGAAGAGAAAGGTCCTAGAAGACCTTACTGTGGCCTTTCAATACCTAAGAGGGGGCCTATAAGAAAGAAGGGCCAAACTTGTTATCAGGGCCTTTTGCGTTAGGACATGGGGTGATGGTTTTAAACTGAAGGAGAGTAAATTTATTTAAGATATAAGAAAGAAATTTTTTACAAGGAGGGTGGTGGTAGATGCCCTGTATCTGGCAACATTCAAGGCCAGGCCAGACAGAGCTCTGACCAAGCTGATCTAGTTAAAGATGTCCTTGCTCATTGCAGAGAGGATTGGACTAGATGACCTTTAAAGGTCCCTTCCAACCAAAACTATTTTACAATTCCATTCTTGATCCCTCCTGCTTCACTGACATCTGTTTTTGTAGGAAGAACATACTATTTGCAAGTATTTTGAGGGAACTTGCTGCACAAGAGCACTTTCAACTAAGCAATTGCAATGCAGACTAATACTGCTAGTAAGGCACCAATAGTGAGCAGGTGCCACAGAGCTAAATAGCTTGTAACAGGAGACTGTAATAGAGTGCAAGTGAGCACGAGAGCACACATGGCAGCTGGTAATACAACAGCTTTTATTAAGACTGTCTTCTCTGCACTCCATTAAGGATCCTCTGACTGTCGCTACTTCACATCCACATCTCCACCATGTAGCAAGTCAGAGACATAAATCACTACTCTGCTGCTAAACCCTTTATGCCACTCCATAGAGGCTCACTCATTTCCTAGTAATATCAGTGATGAACGGCATTTAATTTTCTATACACACCACAACTTTAGACACCTCAGCAAAATATTTTGAACGTCATGTTTCACCCAGCTTTACAACATGAAGTTTCATACCACAGAAGTACAATGTAACCATGCAGCATCCTCAGTAAGGACCCTTACCACCTCATGAGCATTAGAGGTACCACTGCTTCACTGCCTCTATCAATGATGATGCAGTAGGGCTCTGCTCTGTAATACATCTCTCAAAGGCCACCTTGAGATAGCTGATGAAATTCTCTGCTACTCTATTCCCATAAGACTAAATTCAGAACATCAGAAATAAATAAAATGTTGCAACCTCAGCTCTGGGGTAAACACATGTTCTGAATCTTGTAAAATAATATTTTAAAATAAATTTTCCAGTTTAAACAGTAATTACTTGAGCAGATGGTAAGACTAATGACAATGCAAAATTTAATTCTGTGATTTAATTTGTTATCAAAATGACTCACTAGGACAGTATATAAAGCCTATGTCAGTCACACTAAATTCTTTTTCTTTTCATGTTCATTTTATTGAAACCTGTACTATTTCATGACACCTACTAAATCTTCAGTATAGAAGTCAGATTTGATTCTGTCTCAAAACTGTACTAACGCTACTCCTTTTTCAAATTAAACCACCTCCTTTTATCAGAAAAGAGACAGGTGAAACACCTTGATATTCTGAGCACACACTATCACATGACATGATAATTTTCATTAGATAGGAATGAAGAGACTTTACAAAAGAGAGGTGGATTTTAGTGGCCTGAGGGAGGAGTGTGGTGTCCATGTGCCTTGCAGGGAGCCACAGATGACAGCAGCTGAGAACACTAACCTCATGTCATCACAGACCACACAAGAGAGTGTTACAGTACTGAGCATCTTTGTGACCACAGACCTTTCACAACCTGGGCATTGGAATGGTTTTGGGGCACAGCTCCCCTTGTTCCCGCTGTTCTACGTATCCCCAGAGGATGGTGTGGGGCAACTATAGAGACCTAGGGCTCAGGCAAAAGTGGCAGGGGATGGTGCCAGAGAAGCTGTGCCCCAGCCACTCCCTTGCCCTGGGCAGTACCTAACCTGTACAACTGTCCATACTCTGCTGCCGACTCACTCAGTGTCACCTGCAGACAATTCCAGCCCTTGGAAAGGGACAAATTGTGCACAGAGGGGAAGGAAGGACTTGAGCTCTGGCAGTGGAGAAGCAGCACCAAGACTGGTACAGCACTCAGGAGAGGCCACAGTGCAGGCATGGCTGGGCCTGCCAGGCTGACATAGAGGGGCTCCAAACTCCCATCATTATATCCAAGTTTCTGAGGGCTGCGAGTGATCACATGCAAAGTCTCTCTCAAGGCTACCCAAGTGGGAGCACATCGTTGCCAGCTCTGTTTTTTTTTCCCATTCAGCTGTGGCACAGAGCATGGAGAGGAACTGACCTGCACAATAGCTCAAGTGAGGCAGACAGACACGACAACCAGCAGATTATGATCACATCCATTTTACAAGCAGGGAAACAACGACCACATGAGTCAAGCCCATCTGACAGGATGAATCAGACACTGAATGACAGTGAGAAACTGGAAATGCCTGGCATAGAAGCTGCAGGAATCCATTACACTGAAGCAACTGTGTCTGCATTGAGTAAATGATTCAGAAACAATTGCTTCAATTGTTGAACTGTTAAAAAAAATTGCCTCAGGATTTCCAGTTATTGATACTACTGGCAAAGTCCAAGATCAATTTTTTAAGGGCTGATTTTGTTCCTAGTATCGATGGCTACTTGAACCATCAGTTATGCTAATGGAAAGTCATACATCTATTCATCGACACAGTACTCCCTTCATCTGCAGCTGCCAATGCAATTCCCCCACCGTGTAAAGACAAATCCCTAAATAAGCAGGGAATACAGGCACAGCTAGACGTTAGGATGTGCATTCAAAATTGTTTCAGGGATTTTATTTGTACTATGAGTATCTTATGTGCTGAGTATCTTAGGTGCTGAAAATAGAGAGATCCTAGACTGCTCCTCAAAATTTCGTCTCACATCAAGCCAACAGGACAAAAACTTCCTGAGAATCTTCCGACAAGAAATGTTTTTTGCTTGGCTCATTATCTCCTTGTAGCATTCTGCTAAGCCTTGCCATTGAGAAAAATAAAGAGGATGTCAAATCTTTCTGTCCCTCTGATAGCATGTCCTCAAAAGCAACCATGACCTTGGGAAAAGACCACACTCAGTTGGGACCTCAGACCTCCCACCAGCTCTGGATTTGGTGTGAGGGTACACAATTGCTGCTTCTCCTCCCGACACTCAAAATTCTCCTTCAGGCACCTAAACATTTTCTTTCTCAGGATGACAGGCTCACTTCTAGTATTTTAATAAGATGCTTCTTGAAGTTCTCATAGCACCTAAGCAAGTTTCACTCATTCCTGGACTCACTGCAGGCATTTCCTCATGGGTCAATACTCCTCAACAACAGCATCTAGAAAAAATGAAGTGAAATACGTTTGGGGAATTGGATAGAAGTGTCACACCACTCCATACTCCTTTCAAGACAATTCTATTATCCCACAAAGAGGTAAATGGAGCCAAAAGCAAAGAGAGAGCTGAAGGAAAGAAATAAAATTTACTACAAAATATTCTGGTAGATACTGGATTGTTATAAGCTATTTGTCTGCAATGCCCCAAGACCACAGTTCTATTTGCAAGTCTTTGCAAATAGCACTCTGCTAGAAAAGATATCGTGACAAATCCCAACAAAGTTGATGGAACCTTGGAGTGGCAAAACCCATGTTATGTTAAAACCTTATCTACTTTTACTGTCACACAACATTGTTTCCAGTGTTGAACTCTGGGAAGTACTTCCCAGCCCTTGACTGGCATAGCTATGACAACACATAATGAACAGAATTTCATATGGAACAGCTTCTCTTGCAGTCCTGGAGTGCCAACAACTCATTAGCTATCTTTCAAACAATAATTTTTATTTAGTTCATAGTTAATTGCTTAAAATTTCCAAAAATAATTCTATTTGTTGTGTTTTTAAGGAGCCCATCTAGACAAAAAGCTCCGCAATCATTATTATGTGCCAGCATCATTGAATTTACTTGAAAAACAGCTTTAAAATTTGCAATTGTAATTGTGGAGTTCTAGAAAACAATTTCTTAAACCACATTAGAAATGAAGCGTGTAGGAGAAGGGAATACAGGTGACCTCGCCCCTGATAAGTAACAGCTCAGCCCTGATGAGTCACAGCTATATCCAATAAAGATAAGTGTGATAAAAGGGAGTGGGTTAGCTGGTGAGAGAGAATCATGAAGAAGGAGGATCCTGGGGAGAGAGACTCACTGCTGTGAGGTCTGTCTGTGTTTGCAGTTACAGCCTGTTGTTGGAACCTGCAGTCATAGTCTAGTTAGGTAAAATCCTGCATTCAGAGTCTGCGAACTAATATATCCAGTCATAGTTTAGCAGGAAATAAGCAGCAGTCAGAGGCTGCAAGGGAAACCTACAAGGGTTCCCTACAGGTAGGAGCTTACTGCAGCCTGAGTCAGTAAATAGTTGGAGTCAGGATGGCTCAGCTGTAAAGAGGAATAAACCAGGACCTTTTTCATGCTGTGATTAACAAGAAGTCTGTGTCTCGGCCCATTTCTACCCTCTAACAAGAGGGCTGCTGCAACAGAAGCGCACGCAAAACACCTCTAATTAAGACTAATTAAAATTCCACCAAATTATATACCATAGTTTTGACCCAACATCAAACTTCCTCTGTAAAATGCCATATACACTGTAGAACATATATTTGATCCAACAAAGACGGGCTTGGAACCAGCTCAAATGAACTCATACAAATGCAGAGTCTTATTGCCACACTTACCATCAGTGACCATTCAGTCTGAACTGAACATGTGTCTTCCTAAAGTTACTTGCTTTTGAGCATGTGCTTTCAAAATGACAAAACTAAGAAGTGTCAGCAACTTCCCTGTTCTTAAGAGCAGAAATTACAGAGCTATTGAGTTACAGCAACAGCTTCATTTGCTTCATGGCACACATATAACCTTAATCCAATCTGAAGGGAGCTTAAATCATGCACATGCTGTATGTCACAATTAGGATTCATGAAGAACATCAACACAATTATTTATTACAGCATGTGTGGTAAGAGGTAACATGCTTAGCTGCAGCTTTCAATTGTATGCCTACTTTATGGGCTAATTCAATAGGTCATGTTATCTTCTAAAGCAGTTGCACTGATGTAATGCAGTCAGGTTTTAACTAACTTTTGAGTGTCTGTATCTTGTCAGCTGTATGAATCAAAGCTCCCCCAAATTGGTAAATATGAAAACAAGACCTCCTGTGCCTTATCACAGAGTGAAGCTCCATTGAATTTCAAGTATTTTGTTATTTTAAGATGTTTTGCTGAATAAAACACAGTATGATCATATTACATACTGCCATGAGTTATAATTATAACATTACCAAGCTACAAAACATTATCCTGTGGTATTCAGTGCTGAACTAATTTATTTGTGTAGTACAAGTCAAATATAATTTAGAGAGACTCTAACAAGAATGTTATTGAAAATGAACTACTTGGTGGAGGAGTGACTTTACTGCCTGCATGCTTTGAAGATGATGAAAGAGGAATGATACGGTGGATCACTCCTGTGAAATACTGGAAATGAGCCCAACCTTCACTGCTCAGATCCATACTGACAGACAAATGTGACCATGCCATCAGATTTAACCTTTCTTCTCACCTCCTTGATAGCCTGTGAAATTATGCCACAAGTCTTTTTGACTGGAAACTTTTTCAGTGCAATGTGTCTCTCCCTCAGGGCTAAAGGGAGACAGAACGAGCAAGAACCATGGAAAAAAGCATTTCATAGTTCTTATTTTCTGTCCTTCAGAGATATCACCACTAGGTAAGAGCAAGTAGCAGCCAAAACCCTCCACATTTCAGAAATTTCTTCAGTGTATGAAAACCTTGTTCAATAAGTTGAAAAGAGTTTGCCCTTTTCAAGTTCTCAGAAAGTGAACTTTTAAGGTATCATGAAAGAGTTGACCTAAAAGATTTTTTCTAGAAGTTAATAAGAGAATAAGCATCCCATAGCCTTAGACAACACCTTGATAGCTAAGAACCTAATATTAGAAAAAATACACATTTGAACATGAGAATAGCTGCATTAATTAGAACCATGCTATAAAGAACATGCTTCTACTAAATGTAAAAAAAAAAAAATCACAACTTTAGCACTTCCATTTCTTGGTCTATTTCAGCACATGTGGATTTTGTTTCCTGAATCATATCCTAAAAACAAGCTAAGTGAGTTTCCCCCTGGCAGCTGGTACATGGAATAATGTTTCAGTTAAATTTACCTTGCAGACATTTTGTCTTAAATCATTAAAACCCTCAATGATGTTTAACTAATATACAGAGCGATTGTCCTTGTGCAAGTAAATCACAGGTTTTCTGGTGCAGAACAGTCTTTAAAGCTTGGGTAATCCAATCCAGGAATACACTTATTACCAAGTAATGATTGATTTCAAAATGACCTCAGTGTCTTTTTCATTAGGGATAGATTTCAACGCAAATTTAGTTTTGTATGTGGCTATGCAATTACTGAGCACTCTGAGCAAAGGTTCATGACAATTTTCACACCACTTCATCAGCCTGCTATGAAACTCATGGCCTGAAATTTTGTCTAATTTTCCTGGAAGGCTAGTATGACACCCTTTGCCTTCAGTGACAGAAACTTTAAGTACTACAGACCCATAGTTATCTGACAACTACACAAACTAGCTATTAACTAAAATTAAATCTCAACATATGGCTATAGCTAAGTGAACATTTTAGATTTTTTTGGTATTTAATAGCAAGTCCTCTGATTAATAACTGCATTTCCTCCTCACTTCAAAGCAGAGAGTATCGAAGCTTGTGTCATCTCTGAAAGTTATTTAACAGAAATTAAAGACCCTGCTCTTCCTTTTTGCAACATGCCTTTCTGTCAATTTCTGTTCTCTTTCCCTTCCTCTCATCCCCTCTTCATTCATTTGTTAAAATTAGACAGTTTCTCTCTAAGTAAGACATGGAAACAACCTAATAGGAAGGTAGATAAGATAATATTAGAAAATACTTGGGGAAAAAAATTGATCTGAAATGATATCATAATCCAGAACATATACATCATATATATCATCATCCTGATCCACAGAAGGCACTGTGACAAACTCTCCAAGTTTAAATTTAACTCTACATTTAATTCCAAATTAAAATATCATTAAGTGCTTTAAAGTAGGCTGAAGAGTCTAAATTAAAACAAATAAAGAGCCTGACAAATCTTCACTGATATTACTGCCAGATGAATCAGCAATCATTATTCCTGCTCAGGCTTGGGTGAAGTAGGAAAAGTACCTTTCTCTGGGTAGCAGGGACCTTTCCCTCTTAAGTACCTTATAAGGCTTATAAGTGAAACTACTCTGCAAAAAACATTCATATGAAATATTGCTACAGAATTTTATTGTCTTATTTTCTGAAAATAATTATTTACTTCATTTATAAATTATTTGTTAGTCCAATTTACTAATAAAAATAATTGTATTTACTTGCCAAACTTACAATACACAATACAATTTAAAACTGCAGTAGGACCTAGAATTACCATTTTCTAACACCTGAAAAAGGTCAGCTACTCATCATTTTCTACAAACACTTCTAAAGGTCAGATTGTGAATCCCACTACAACTTTTGATGTGTACTGATCTTGGAAGGACTAAATAATCCATTAAAAGCATAAAAATCTGAACATTAACTTGTTGCAGTGATGTTTTAAGGTTTTAGGTTTTGTATTTTTCAGATCCTGTACTGCATTAGTGTATAACTCTGAACTCCATATAGCGTGTTGGTTAATTCTCTTCACATTTTGGTCAGACAAAATAATCCTTCTAGGTCTGAGATCCAAGGACATCATCTGCCTCAGACCCCAAAAAGTATAAACAAAAGTGAATCGGGAGAGGGGGAGCAGGGAACTGGGCGTATATGACCTCATTACCTGAACCTGTAATTGGAGGATTAACCCCTGATATGCTAACAGACCAAACTTATAATTGTCTGAAAAACTCATGACCATTGTCCATTTTGGGTGTAGCCCCTCGGGGAGTCTTTGTCTGCCCTTAATGTACCTGAAGGCCCTTCATTAAATATATCCACTTTTATCCTTTAAACTTTGTCTGGTAAGCCTGAAATAGACATCAGCATTAGATACCTTTGGTCAAAAGAGAATATTTTTAAATTTAAATTCAAATTTACCAAATCTGAATTGTGCAGTGGCTGCTCCAGATAATAAGTATTTTGTATCTCTATTTATGAACTGCAGCTTTAGCACTTGATAGGCCAGATGTATCCTAGGTTGTCAGAGTAATCTAAAGAGATGGATTTATTAAATTTACCAAACATATCTATGAAGTGGGATGTGGCCAGTTCTGATGCCTTTTATGCTGTTTTTCATATGCATGATCTAAAAGAAAGAAGCAGGACAGAGTAAGAACTGGAACCCTGCGAGGTATCACTACTTGGAAAAATGCTTTTTTTTTGTGAAATTGAGTATATGAGTATCACAGGCAGGAGAAAGCTGCATTGATGAAAGATCACTTCATTTGTAATCCCACATGCATGGGAACTGTCAGGACATTACTGCATCATCTGCATCAACCCAGCCATTCTGTAAAATCATATATCCTATGTATTTTTTTCCTTCTCATCCCAATAGTAACAACTTGCCAAGGAAGAACACCAACAGATACTCCTGACCATAATAAACACCTGTGAATTTTTCCTCTGCAATTTTGGAACACAAGCTACGTTTTCAAGAAAATTTAGTATACCATTGGCATTAGAGGCTTATTTCGCGATCCCCCTCAGGATGCCTGCCCACAGTTCAGACTTTAGCGTTTAAATCCCTCTGGATAATAATTCCAGAGACTGACACACTAGCTCTATAACATATTATATATAAAATTATGTTACCTTGTGCAGACAGTCTGTAACTGGTTGTCACTGGAGACTTGTAATTTGCCAGCAGGTAAGAATTAAGGCGATTCCTTTGTTTCTTTCACAATCCAAGACCTCCTACTAGGAATCTGATCTTAGAGTGAATCACACAGAATGACACAACTGTGCTTCCAAAACATGTTAACAGGGAAAAGAAAATCCATCATTCAACAGCACAAATGAAGCAGAAGATATTGGAGTGTCTGTGACCCCACAATTTTGGGTTGCTTCAGTACTTGCAGACACTGACATCATGAACTTGATCTAAGATGACGTATTTATGAAAAAAATTACACATATATTCAGTGTATAAAAAAAATCTCCAACAGCTCAGGATAATGAGATTTCTGTAAGCAGGCAACATTTTAACAAGCCAGAGCCTCATCTCTGACTGGAGCTATGCATTTGGAAAGTCACCTGCTCTCATATCGTATCTGAAAACTGGACAACTGGAAGACATTTTCAGACTTTGGTTATCTATCCAAAGAAAAAAAAAAAAAAAAAAGGACATCTTAAATTTGGCATGTGATGAACTAATACATGAGTTCCTTAAAGCATAATGCTAGAAGCAATTATCAGGAAATACTAATGAAAAAGGCTGAGAAGCCATTCTGCTTCATAAGACTAGAAGCAGACTTAAAAAAAAATTTTTGGTATCACCACATGTTTTATCTGTATCCTCTCAAAACTGAGTGCTCAGCTTTGGACTTCTTACTGAAGACACAAAAGAAAAGGAAATCAATTCAACTAGATGTTTATAAGCAAATCTGTAGCTATAAGGTAATCCTGACTTATAATGCTTTTTAAAATCAAATATATCTTGTATACCAATTTAAAATAACACACACATTCCTTTAAATACAACATTTTCATATAATTGTAACCCTACTACTCGAAGAAACAAGGCCCTCCAAGGCAGAATTTCACAGTCTATTGTCCTCATGACACCCGAAAATGACTAGTGATTTAGAAGAAAATCCTGATCAAATCTGTATTTCCATGTGTATCTAATCAAATAAGAAAAAATATGAAAGAATACAACCAATAACTGGACAATTATTCAAAATTAAATGCATTTTTTCCATTGTGCACAAGATGACTGTAGACTGTAGATTCTACCGGAGGAGTATCAAAAGAAGTTAACTGCCTCAGCCTGTTGCCACTGTGAGCCCAGAGTGGTCTCATGATCATGAATTCCCTGTGGGATCTGTAGTGGGGATGGCAATTTTCTATTAAAAGAGAAGCGTCTGTGAAAAAATACTTCAGGCTAAAGTAATGGAAAGGTCACAGAATAAGGTCTTCAAGAAGGATCTATCAATGCAGGGCAGGGTGCTCTCACCATTAGCTCTTGAAGAAAATCGAGGCAACACCTTTAAACCTCTCCTACAAATAGATGAATTATTTAGAGTGAAAGATTTAAATACTCACTGAAATAGCAGATGCTCAGGAAATTTTAAAATTACTTTCTTTATAATTTACAGGTCCATGATTATTATCAGTTTTCAGTTCAAACACCTGGATCATGAGACCAGATGTTTTAGACGTGCAAGTCAAACAGAACAGCATTATTCAAACCAGAGGAAAACATTCTCTTAATAAACTTAGTCACTTCTAGTAACTTTTTATTCTGATTAAATTTCTGAACTGCAAAACAAGATGTCCCATATCTTTCCTTTATGAAAAAGCCACCTCAATCCAAAGCCACCTGAAGCCATTTATCCTTTTCCCAGTATCTGTGAGCCCTAGAGGAAGCTGGCTCTTTTACTGACTGAAGTCATGTTCACAATATTTATGAGATGGAAAGAGGGCTTGTGCACACAAAAATCAGGATTCATGTCTTTTCTGGAGAACAACAGTGCCCATGATAGGACACAATAATCCACTTAGCAACAAAAGATGGGGAGGAT
The DNA here is from genome assembly GCA_013397315.1 of Donacobius atricapilla. Lineage (NCBI taxonomy): Eukaryota > Metazoa > Chordata > Aves > Passeriformes > Mimidae > Donacobius > Donacobius atricapilla. The sequence goes on from WBMY01000709.1 coordinate 52,902, forward strand.
ATAGTACATTGCTGTGGATGAATTTTTAGAGGAGACAGGACATGGGAAAATTCTGCAATTGCAAAAAAGTTATACTAATGGAGCATAGGTGACAGAGAATACAGGCTTTTTGTAAAGCGTACATGACTGAAAGACACAAGGCGTTGTCTTTGACATGATAAAGAAGAAAAAGCAGAAGCAGAAAGTGGATCTGAAGATAGAAGTGTCAACGAAATACAAAGGACGATTAACACTAACACAGCAACTATATAGCAACCAATCATATGTACTAGCTTGCCGCGTGAAAATGTACGTTTAACCAATGGAAGTAGTTAATAAGTCGCATGAACAGTATATGCTTGTGCAAAAAGAGTATAAGAACCCTGGATTGCATAGAATAAAGAGGAGCATTCATCATATCTCTATGAGAGTTATGTGTTTGACTCTGGGACCCCTCACAACACATTGCTAATGAAAGCACTTCAGAATATCAGCACCAGTGATGCACATTTATATCTATTTTAATCATCTACAATTCTCTGCCTAATTTTCTATGACAGTTAAATAATCCTGACAAAAAAAGAGAGATGCTTAGAAGAAGATAATGTTGGGTTTATTTCCAGAATTTTTTCCCTTCTCTGCTACGCTGAAGCAAAGGACATTTTACTAGCAGAGCTGACTCTCTTAAACATAAACATAAAAAATGCTCTTTTACTGTGAGGGTGACCAAACACTGACAATTGACTCTGAATGGCCTTGCTTTAGAGGAGGGAATGAAGCAGATGTCCTCCATCCTTCAGAGGTTCTGTCCAACCTCAGCCATTCTGTGCCTCTGTGACATCTGCTGATTCCTTACATAAACATCATACATCACCTTGCTCCAATAAATGGCATCTTATTATTTATGGTGGTAAAAGAATTGTAAGAATATTTTATAGAGATAACAAAGTGGCAAATCTGATAGCCTAGTAAAGACCATAGGCTTGTGATAATTAAAGAAAAAAACATTTGGTAAAAAAAAAAAAAAAGGTTATAGTGTGTGTATACATATGTATATGAACCAGTCAAATGCTTTAAAAATGGAGGTCCTTGGGTGGAAAAAGTCTCAATTGCTCATCAGGCACTCCACCTGGGCCACATTTCAATATTTAAGCATACAAAATCTATCTCAGTGTTGCTGTGGGAAGTTTAACACAGAATTAATTTACTTTTGTGGGAGGACTGCTATTTTTAACCACTGACACAGCAACATAAATTTTTCTAGAACCCTAACAAACCATCTTTTTGACTGAATGCTATCCTCCAAGAGAAAATATTAAACATAAATAACCACTGCACAGAAAATTCAAATTTTTCTTTGAAAAGCTGAGGTTACTGGATACACATAAATATGTCAAAACAATTAGGTGGAGAAAATACAGGCATAGTTAGTGCTGGAAGTCACTTCAGCATACCTGTGCAAATATACATATTCTAAAGGCTGCTTTTCACTGCTTATTTAAATTGTATTACACTTATGGGCACACAGGGCAGAGCAGAAGGGCAGGAACATGGGCTTGTATGATACAGCAGACACGTACACACACCAAATAGGCTCTTTAAAACTAGAAGGCAGGTTTTACACAATCTTTGGTAAGACCTACACACTATTGTCCTACTCCCACAAACTTTTTAAAGTTTACTGAGAAATTTCTGTGTGGTGTCAATATCCAAAATATCTCAATGGAATACTTGCTGTCACAGAAAAATGTGCAGGTTTTAAAGAGATGATGGTGGAAATTCAATACTTCTGGGTTTGGCAAAGATAATGTCTCCTTGTATCCAAAACTGAACACTCCCCTACACAGTACTAGTCAAGTGTCTGGGGCAATTTAGAAATGACAATCCCACTGATCTCCAGAATGGCAGAAAGTATAAAACTGAATAGGAATTGTCCAGTTTTCCCCAGTTATGGGTTTTTGCAACTACTGCAAATGCTCACTCTATTTACATTGTCTGGATGAAGCACATTCAACTAGTGCAAAACCCAACTGCCCTGACGATGAGCGCCACTAGCAACTATTCCTTATCTTTCTCTATGCCAGTTCACTGAACACGGTCTTTCACAGTGCAGATAAACCCTGGAGTGCTAATTCACTTACCCATGCCTCAACAACACTGTTTTACTCTATCAGAAAAAGAAAAATTAAGGCATTATAAACACTCTGATGCATGGCATTATAGCATCAATCAGATGCTATCAGTACTTTTGCCTCTAGTTTTAGAGGAAGGCTAGAACTGGTTTCTATTAGGCAGCCAAGAACTGCCACCTCCACGAACAAAAAGCAATTTCAAGACTTTTCTAGTCTAACACACTCAAATTGAGTTACAAGGTAATTACTGTTCTTACTTGATATGAACTACAGCATTCTGTATAATCCTATTACAATATTCTTGGAAACCTTTAAACAAGGTTTTGAAGCAGTCAATGTTAAGTCAACATTTATTCTGATATTATTCTGATACCCTTTATTATTCTGATACCTTGACAGGGCAACCCAACTTCAAATAAAGGTTCAGAAATCCTAAGTATTGCTTCAACTTCTTTAACATTTTTGAAGGTGGAATTCTTCCCATCAGCTGGGTTTCAAGACAGAACAAGGAAGAGTTACAGAAAAACAAGACACTGAGAAGTCCCACTGCAGTCTGACAGACATTACTAGTTACATATTCAAAACATAGCATTTTAAGGGAGAGGATGAAGAAAACAGTCACAAAAGGAATGGCACCAAACAAGACAAGACACAGAATTTGCTTTTGCAAAGCCTCCAGAAGCATGTTTTGGTTTTGCAGTATCAGTCCACAGACCATTCTGGTTGTGATTTTGAACTGTCAGCCTGAGGCAAGAAACGAATACCATTAAACCTTTTAAGAAGGATACCAGAGAATGATTGGGAAAAGCATCCTAACTCATGGCAAGAAATGCAGCAGGGCAGTGAATTGACTACAGGTCAAAATTACAAGCTAGAAACAAGGAATCAAAAATTAGTCTAATACATGCTGAAAGACCAGAACCAGCTCAGGTAGCACTAACTTTGCCCTCCACTCAGACAGGATTGGGCCTGATGATTAAAGAAGAAGTGTTAAAAGAAAGGAAGTCTTTAGACATCTTGAGTCTGCAGCTTGTCCTTTTTCTAAAAACACTTACAAAAATCTTCAAAGGAACTTGCAAGGCAAATGTCAAGAGGCAAATGTCTCTTGTTTCAAATTTTGTCATGCTAAGTTGGAGCACATAAATGCTTAAAATAGCACCTGACCCACAGCACACTACATATATCTGAAAGCAGGCACTGATTTCAGGTCAGCCTGGGTTTGCCTTCTTTTCTAGGCATGTTATGTGGGTGTGGTACCCAGAACATGCTGCAGAGAAATAGGACAGGTAGAGTGGAACAGAAAAATCAAATAACAATAGTTTGATTTTATTTGTCAAGGGATGGATGAAATAATATTCTTTTACTTATTGCTTGTAACTGAATGTTTCTGAACTTCACTACAATACTGCTGTGGTATTACGACAGTGCTTAATATTTCCTCAGTGATGGGCTAGAAAAGTTGAAGATGAGGACATCAGTTTGGAAACAAGTAGCAAAGACAGAACTAAAAATTCAGATCACTGTCTGCCCACGTGACTGATGCACAAAGCTCTGACGTAGTTTCTGATTCAGAAGCTACATCTGCTGTGCTACTCTGCAATAAATTGCCTTTTACATACATGGATAAGCAATCTAATCAAATGAGGATTTAAAGCAGGATGTGCTCAAAGGAACTCCTGATTTCTCTTAAAGCGTACTATTGCTTTTTCTGGGTTTCTATACATATTGAATAGTATACGAGATTTATCAGAGGGAAAACGTGAGTACAAATACCTAGGTAGGCAAGTAATCTGCTCAGATTTTTTTGTGCCACTCTCCTATTCATGGAGCATACTCCTGCTCATAAGAAACTCCATTTATTGCCAAACACTACACCAATTGCCAATAGTGACCTGTTGTTTTAGCACATTTGCATCACTGCCCCTTGAGAAATCATTTGCAGACAGAATGTCAAGCAGTCTCCAACCCAAATGACCCACTTATTCTTTCCAAGCTTTTTCAGAACAACCATGGTCAGGTGACCTCTTTCTGCAACTCTCAGACTGGCTCCCTTCCCCCTGCCTCAACATGAGCAAGAGACAGCCAGCAATATCCCTCCTCACACATCTGGAATTTGCTGCTACATTACAGTGCCTGAAACCCTTATGGGGCATTTGCACATTACACATTGGTCAAATTGATTAAAGCCCTCACTTAATTAAAGTGCTGGTTTCTACCCTTTGGAGTGCTGTGGGTCTTCCAACTATCTATATGCTCCTATGACACACACTGTTAAAGACAGTGGACATCAGCTGGTGAGGACTACAACTCTGTTAAATTTTACCCTAAATTCCTGCCACCATCTTTGCTGGACTTCTGAAAATAACAAGAAAAGGCTGCTCTTAAAAGGCATAAAAGCCTGTTTTAAGCATAGAACCTGGATTTTTTAGTTTGGATTCCGCACATCAAAACAATGGCCATAAGCCTGCCTTTTAAGGTAGAAACTTCAAACATAGTCTGTATTTTAAGGAAACTCCAAATGTCCAACTGCTAGACTGTGATTTATCTGATCAACTCTGAAAAATAGGTAATAATACTTCCAGCAAGAAAAACTGAGAAAAACTGAGTGAAAAACAGCACTACATTAGATGTAAGAGGAATTAAACCCATAGTACAAACTCACAGCAAACTAGATCTCATTTATACTGATGCTCCTAGAGGCATTTGTTTGATTCAGGGAAAAACTCTCTTTGTCAGAGATCTGTTGTCTAAAGCAAAGATTATCTATTCCTCAAAGTAAAAACTGTTAATGAAGAACTCTGCAGCAGAGTCGAAACTAAAACTATAATGAAGAAAGAAAATGAACTAAACTATTTTCAACCATGTCTCCTTATTCATCAGACACTCTGTGTGAAATTTTCTTACTTCATTTATTTTTCAAATTGTCTATTGACTCAGACTTTCTAAGTCAATGGTTCCAACAAAAGGTATTCAATCAAACATTTGTCTTTTTAATGACAGTTGTGATATTTCTAGGTAATGCTACAAAGTGAAGTTTTATTAGAAGTTTACTTCTCCACAGATTTTGCAGCTGTAATAGATGTCCTTTTCCATGCATTTAGGAAGAGTATAGAGACTAATAAATTCAGTAATCTCAGAACGGAATTTGAAACAGGCTGATCAGAGTTAGAAGGCTCAAAGCTAGGATACTATCTTCTTGAACAGATGGGAATGACCACCACAAACTTTCATTAAAACCAACATGTAAAACCAATATTATCAACAGGAAGTACACTGATACCAAAAGACATTGCATTATGGAAAACTGTTTTATCTAGATCTGATATTTTACCCTGAAAAGGCAGTACTTTGTGCTGCCTAGTAACTCCCAATTATGAGAACTTTGTTTCAATTGCTTTAAACTTTGCAATGCTTTGAAGTTTTTAGCACAGCCTAAACCACAAAAAAAGAAAAGAAAAGAAAACAGAAAAAAGAAAAAAGAAAACAGAAAAAAGAAAAAATCAAGGTAAGGAAGAACTACTCAAGAGACTGTGACAAACATTTTCTTTGTGATTTCTGAGCTGCTCTCAACTTATTAGGAAATAATACCTTATTAATTTTAGGCTCTTTTTTGTCCCTAAAAATTAGTATTACATTTGAGATTAGTAGTCAGATTCTTGTAAACCACTCAGCAGTACTAGACTTTCAATCTCATGTCACTTCAAAGATTCTGAAATTCTTGTTCCACTTCAGTACATAGAAAGGAGAACAAAATTTACAAGAATGTCCTCAGCAACAAGCATGAACATTACCAAGAATAGAAGAAATTGGAATTTGAAGCATAAACCCCAAGGGAACGACAGCAATATAAAAACAAAACTAACTGGGCATCTCAAAGACCTCACAGTACTGACATCTTCTTTCTACAAAAATGATATGCTTTCAAATCATCAATAAGATGTTGTTCCCCCCTGAATGATTCTACACCCACAGACTGAGACTGTTGATTTTGCTTTACAATTGTGGAGCATATACACACATGGTTAAGGACAATTACTAACCAGTTATCTTTTGGCTGCCTCCCAGTCCCTTCCATATTTTCTTGATCTCATCTCCAGATCTCTCAAGCAGAAGAACATCTCCATCATAACTCATGCTTCGGGCAAATCCACCACTATTCCCTGTCAATCCCNCAGTGGCATGCCTCCTTCCCTCACATTTTGAAGAAACCCATTAGTTATTTAGTCAGCTGAAGCTGGTTATTAGTGAAATTAATACATTAACTGCCATTTTGCAGAGTATTACAACTTGTGAAAAAAAGCTGCTCCAAAAACAGCTATCCAATCTCTGACCTTTACATTTAACCATGTGTTATTTTTCTTGAAGACACACATTAGCAATGTGATGTCAAAACTGAGTGTAGTTGCCTTGCTGCAATAGCTAAACACCATGGAGTCTGAGTACTGTACTGGAGATCTCTGTGCTGCAGCCAAGGGCTGGAATTTGGATGGAAGGAAAGGCCATTCTCCCTCACAGCTATCTGCCATTACAGCTCTCAGGAAAGAGGCAAACATGGGACTGTTGTACCTGATTCATCCACAGTCCAGCTTGTATGTTGGAAAAAATGGGAGGAACAGACCTATCAATTTGATAACTAACCAAGAAATAAAATGTGTGACTGCTAGGATACTGCCAAGTTGATACCTACACTTTTCTCGGATGCTTGGCTCTGCAACCAGTTTTTTAGCTGTAGGATTTCCAAACAGTCTCTATCATGTAAATACTTACCAGGTAAATTAAATATCCAAAGGATAAGTTTTGCTAAATCTCATTGTCAATTGCTGCATTCCTATAGCATGGAAGGCTCCAAATGTCAATTAATGTATTTCGGGGAAGACATTTACAACAGTATGATGATGCCACTGCATGGGCTATACAGAATTTGTCTTCCAAGGGTTCATTATAATTTAACTGAAAATTAAAGAACGTTGCCAGGTTTACTCTTCTATTTTTCAGCTGAGGTAGTATATCAATAGGAAAAGTGAGATGATGTATTTTTACTTTTGGCGGTAATTTCTCATCACAGAAATATGTCTTTTTCTACATTAGTAGTTTGCATACCAACTTCATCCTGGATCTCCTCGGCCACAGCAGGCACATTGTACAGGAAGGAGAGAGACTGGTTCATGCGTTCATATATCACACGTAGATGTGTCATAACCTATGGAAACAAAAGTATTCAAAGGAGGGGAATACTATGGATAACTTGACATTATCACAAATTTCATAGATTATAGGAAGCAAGACTGTTTTCACTTGTGCAGGTATAAGATTTCAATATGCTCTGTGTATCAAAACTGTCAAACCCCTTACAAAACTCACCTCTCTCCTACAGCTACTAAAAAAATACCATTCCAGATGCTCTTCCTTAGCAACCACCTGAAATCCCATGGAAATGCAGTAATGTAAAGTAGGGGTTTACATTTGCCATGGGGCAGAACATGCACATAAGCAGCTATTATGGCAGAAATCCACAGCTTCATTCTTCTTTCAGCAACATTTAGATTTGCCCATACTCATAAGTTTTCACATAATACGTAAAACAAGTGAGGCACAGTGATTGGTGCATCAGAATGTTTCAGGTGTTTGATGTTATTTATTTATTTCCTAATCCAAATACTGTGAAAAGAAACAACTCTCCAAAGAAAAACTAAAAAAAGGTAACATTTGCAAATTGCAAACAAAAATATTTCCACCCAAAAGGATTACTGCATCCTCTCATGCAGCTCTCTTGCCTCAAGTGCCCTTACATTGTTATGGGTTGAGTTACGACATCACATGATATGTGCTCCCCCAGGGTACTCTTCACAAGTATCACCTTTCTTCAATAGAAGGAGAAATTAGGGTGCATCTTAAAAGACTTAGAAGACTGACAGGATAATTAGGCCTAACAAGTAAATGAGCTGCAGACAGCAACATGATTTCTTCAAATCCAAATATTTATGCTGCTGAACAAAACATTTTGTTTTCCATTTTCTACTGAAAAACACTTCACAAATAGAACTCCCAGGCCACATTTCCCCAACCATCTGACAAATTCTAGACACAAAGATGCTATATCAATACTCATTCCTACAATTACGTTAAGGTATACACTGCACTTCTTATATTTATATGTCAGTTTCTACTCTTCACCAGTGCTTCCACACAACCAGCACTCTGCAAAATACCACTGATTCTTGTTATTAAATAATCCAATGACTTGGAAAAAAAGAAGTCATGTTAGATAGATGCTTAAGACAAGGCAAAGACAACACTCACTGAAGAAGACTTTTCGAAATGTGCATTTCTCACTCCAGTAATTTCAAGATGGCATGACCTCAATGTACACGTTTGGCTGAAACAGATGTTTGAAAATCTAATCTGCCATCCAGGGAGGTACATGGTTTTGATTCTTATTTAAGTGATGTCAGTCAATCAAAAACTGTGGCTGGAACAGTGCCTGCCACTGAATCCTACAGAAGGAACAGCAGCAGATTCCACAGATTCCAGTACACTGTTCCTACAGTTTATTCATTATTACTCCAATTTGAATTGCTATTTTGAAAGCCAGCTACATCTTCAATCTTGGGTGTTTTCTTTCTGCTTTCTTGCCCTCTATGGTTTATGCAGACAAGACAAAAGATGTTCCAAAACATATGCATTGAGGACTATAGTAACATTCAGCAGTTAAATGCCATGAATGGCAGTGTCTATTTTAAAAGAACACTTTAAACTCGAGTGCATTGCAGTACTCACATTTATAGACACTATAAGTGCCTCTGCAATGACTATAGAAAGGTTGGTCACAGTCAGATGGCTACACCACTTATGGTTCTGCCACTTCAGCTGAAGTGGGAAGCACAACCATGTACTGTTGCTAAATCTAATACTGATGTTTTCCTAGAGGTACTATTTACCAAAGCACTAACAAAGGCTCTCAGCATTAATGCTCTGGAAGGCTCCTCAGGACATGCCCATGACTGACTCATGGTCCAGACAGACAAAACACCTGTTTTCAGTTCTTCTCAGAAGAAAAATCATACCCACATTACTATATCACTTTGCCCTAATCTTCTGCTGGAAAACAGATTATTTTTGATTGCATTTAAAGCTGTCCACAGAAAGGAGATGGGTATTTTATAAAAAATAGGTTGACAGAAATTTCACAATAGTTATGAACTAACACGACCTCACTAACCAGGAAGGTCAGTGGGGATTACCTGAGATCTGATTTGGGCAGCTTTCTTTGGGTCTACCATACGGACGTGTTCAAAGTGTTTGAGAGTGTGCTGTCTGTCTTTCTGCTCAGCACGCACATACTTCTTCAGCATATTGAATACGTGACGAGGCTACAAGGAAGAAAAAGAATAAAAAAATCAGTTAGAATAACATATGTTTTCATTTCTTGCACTGGAGATGTATCCCAAGCCAAAAGCCCTTGCTACTATCTTCTGAAGGCAACTCTAACTACTACAAGGAACATCCTCTCAACTGAACACCATCAGGATGCACCATTAAATAGTAGTTGTAGGCAATAGATAATGTTCCTGAGGAGGGTGTTCAGACTTTCTATGTTTCTATGAATAAACAATCCCCAGACTTGATTGCAAAACTTAAGGAAAAAAAATAATCACAATATTCCTGTCCTGTCACTATTGCTACTCCACCAGAGGAGAAAACAGAGGAAAAGAACCAGTGAGCTGAGGTACAGAACATACACATCCAGAACACACAACTTACTGAAAACCCATAAGGAAAAAGACACATCTGCCCAGTTTTCTTAAGTTTCTCAGCTTAGATGCCAGATTTTACAAAAATGTGAAGTCTGTTGCAAGTAATATTAATTAGTAAAACCTACTAGATAAACGCCTTCAGGTACATAATTGACTACAAAGAAAAGACTGGCAGCTGAAGGGAACTTGAAAATATACATAGTGATGGCAGAGCACTGAAGGCTAAGATATGTATTCCTATGTACGCTCCTGCTCTGCACAATAATACAATCCTAAAACAGGAAGTGTTCTCCAGCATCCAGCTAAGACATCCACCTTCAGCTCTCACTGCTGAGCAGTGAGAAGGAATTAGAAAGATGACCTCACTGTGCAGCAGATTAAAGAATGAACACAAGTGGTAAAGAGGTTGTCTAGACACTGACAGTGACACAGGGAAGAAGGTGTGGAAGTGACCAAAAAAGTGTCAGAAGCTCTGTGCACAGCTTTGCAAAGCAGGGAGAACTGTGGGTGAAGGTGAAGTTTTTAGAAGACCTAGATTCATGGACAAATATAGAGCCTAAACTGATTTAACATTTACAGAAGAGGTGAATACTATGATATGAAGGACAAAGATTTCAGAATCTCTTCAGTTTAAGAGAAGCAACAGATTCAAAAATGTCTGAGGAAAGTAAACCAAAGGTTATTTGGAGAAGATATGTCAGGCAGAAATAGAGATGTGAAGCTGTATTCTGCCAGAGAATTAAACTTTGTGTCTCCATTGCTGAAAATTCATTCATGAGGAAAGTAACTCCAAGACCCCAAAGCCAAGCACTCTCAGATGAAGTTGCTAGAACTGTGGACAAATGCTGGAAAGTGAGTAACCCTCACAGCCTTGTGGTAATGGCTAAACAACTGAAATGTCAACTGCAAAGCTTTATCGAAATGAAGGCTAAAAGACCAGAAAGAGTAACAACAAAAACAAAATTCTGAAGATAGAAAATTTAGCTATCTTTCCTGATAATTCAACTTGCTTGCCCTCAAGACACATAAAAGTAACAAGCTAGGGCAGATTAGGCAGAAAAGGATTAATTTTATTTTTTTTTTTTCAAGAGACATTCCAACTATCATGTCTAAAACCAGATGGGAATAGCTTTTGTTTTTCCACAGTGTGTCTGTGCTTACTGGAATGTGTGAATGAGACTTTACAAGTAGATTTTTAAATAGGACAACAATTTTGAAAATACCTAACAAACACCACTAACAACATCAGTACCAGTCACTTGGGTACATTGGCAGTCCACTTTCAGTGCCTTTTATAACACTGAGAAATGTCCCACACATATCACTATAAATTAGAAATGGAGACATGTTCCTCTAGCATGTATGACCAAGAAATCTTCCTGTTATAGCAGCAGAAATCCATAATTCAAGCTTAGGACAATGGAAGAGTATTTAATACCAGGTGTTTCCTTAGAGGGGCAGAGACTGCCTTTTCTCAAGCAGGAAAAAAACCCTTAGAAACAAAACACTAGAAACTCACTCTGTGTAGGAATACAAACCTAGGGAGTTTCAGTGTTTTGGTTTTAAAACTATCCAGATACATACTTCAGCTCTGCTTTGGTGATTTCATATGGCCTAAAAGCGTGCAACATTGCTTTAGCAAGTGATCCAGATCTAAGAAGTTCTTGCGAAGCCCTTTTGACCAGGAAATCCTTGTGTGTCTGTGCCAGGTGATTCACAGAATTACTCACCAGGTTGTAAGAGACCTTTCAGATCAACTCTAACCCATGCCCTAACATCATCTCAACTAAACCATGGCACCAAGTGCCACACCCAGTCTTTTTTTTTAAACACATCCAGGGATGGTGACTCCACCACCTCCCCAGGCAGACAATTCCAGTAGTTTATCACTCTTTCCGTAAAAAACTTTTCTAACATCCAGCCTATATTTCCCTTATGACTGTGTCCTCTCATTCTGTCAATTGTTGCCTGGAGAAAGAGACCAGCCCCACCTGACTACAACAACCTTTCAGGAAGTTGCAGAGAGTGATAAGGTCATCTGAGTCTCCCTTTCTCTGGGCTAAACAACCTCAGTTGTTCCTCATAGGGCTTGTGTTCCAAGCCCTTCACCAACCTTGTTTCCCATCTCTGGACACATTTGAGCGTCTCAACATCCTTCCTAAACTGAGGGGCCCAGAACTGGACACAGTACTTGAGGTGCAGCCTCACCAGCACCAAGTACAGTGGAAGAATGACCTACCTGGTCCTGCTGGCCACACCATTACAGGCCAGGATGCCTTTTTGGCCACCAGGGCACACTCCTGGCACATGTTCAGTTCACCATTGACCAGTACCCCCAGGTCCCTTTCCACCTGGGCACTGTCCAGCCACACTGTCCCCAGGCTATAATGCTGCAGGAGGTTACTATGGCCAAAACGCAGGACTTGGCACTTGGACTTACTAAACTTCATCTTATTGGACTCTGCCCATCCATCCAACTGTTCCAGGTCTCTCTGCAGAGCCCTCCTACCTTCCAACAGATCAACACACACTCCCAGCTTAGTGTCATCTGCAAATTCAGTAATGAAAGACTCAATGCCCTCATCCATGTCATCAACAAAAATATTAAACAGAACTGGCCTCAGCACAGATCCTTGAGGGGCACCACTAGTGCCTGGCTGCCAGCTGGATGCACAGCACCATTCACCATCATTCTCTGGGCCTGGATGTCCAGACAGGTCTTAATCCAGCAGAGAATGCTCTTGTCTAAGCCACGGGCTGCCAGCTTTTCCAGTAGTATGCTGTGGGAGACAGTGTCAGAGGCCTTGCTAAAGTCCAAATAGACAACATCCACAGTCTTTCCTGCATCCACCAGGTGGGTCACCTGGTGATAAAGGGAGATCAGGTTGATCAAACACAACCTATCCCTTCTAAACCCGTGCTGGCTGGGTCTGATACCCTGGCCACCTTTTAAGTGCTGTGTGATGACACTCAATATAAACTGTTCCAGTGCCTTCCCAGGCACCGAGATCAGACTGACTGGCCTATAATTTCCAGGATCCTCCTTCCTACCCTTCTTGTGAATGGGCATCACATTGAGAGTCACATCTGGACTCTCACCAGTGAGCCAGGACTGTTGGTAAATGATGGAGAGCAGCTTCACAAGCTCATCTGCCAGCTCCCTCGTCACCCTGGGCTGGATCCCATCTGGTCCCCTAGATTTATGAACATCCAAGCGGCTCAGCAGTTCTCTGACTGCTGCCCCCTGGATAACGGGCACCATTCTGCTCCCTGACACCATTTACGAACCCAGGAGGGCAGTTGTCCTGAGGACAAGCTGTCTTCCCACTAAAGACTGAGGCAAAGAAGGCATTAAGCACTTCCACCTTCTCCTCATCTGCAGTCACTAAATTCCCTCCTGCATCAAGTAAAGAACCGAGGTTGTTCTTACCCTTCCTTTTGTCGTTAATATATCTGCAAAAACATTTTTTATTATCTTTCACAAAAGTTGCCAAATTAAGCTCTAACTGAGCTTTGGCCTCCCTAATTTTTTTTGTACATGCCCTAGCAACCCCCTTATTTCCTGGGACACCTGACATCTCCTTCCAAAGATGATACATCCTCTTTTTATTCCTAAGTTCCTTCAAAACCTCCTCCTCTCACTCAATCATCCTGCTGAATTCAAGGTCAGTGTTTTCAAGCGCTTTGGCATGAACCTGAGCAGCAGTTCAACACCTCAATTGTCATCAGCTACAGAGCACACAACCAAAAAATGCTGAGGCAAGGACAAGACCATCCACAAGACTGAACAAGGACTTGTTTAAAGACATTATTTTTTAAACTGTTCACCCCTATTATTTTGAGATGAGTCCCTGTCTGGTAGCACCTTGAGCTAATGTTACCTCCATCCTTGCTGCCTACTCTTTTCAGAATTATTAGCCTTTGTAGGACATAAATAGGACATATACTCAATATAGGATGCACTTCAGTCTTCCAAACAGTAGCTTCAAAACTTACTTTTACTGGACTGTCCTAGTTTAGGGCAAATT
>WBMY01000711.1:6414-17613 GCA_013397315.1 Donacobius atricapilla
GAGTCAGATCTTTTAAAATAAATCAGTTTCAGTTCATGCCTTCTGATCAAAGTGTGAGTATGTGTCTGTGTGTGTATGACAAACAGTGTCAGGCAGCCTCCCAAAATTCCTCTGTATTTAAGCCGTGTGTCCCAGAGGTGTACACTTGCATCCCATTGGCTAATCTGGAATTCAATTTTAAAGCATATCACTAACTGGTTTTTACCATTCATGCCAAACCAATACACACCGCTATGGACTTTACAGATTCTGCCACTCAGAGCAAGCTTGTGTGCCTCAATATATGGAATAATATCTTACTCCTCTTCTTTGACTGTCATTCTTAATGAGGTTCCATATTCTATATTTGTACTTGTATTTGAATCATGAGACTTAACTACTGTTAGGCGAAACAGGTGATTTTTATCTGCCTTATTTGTTTTTGTTCTCACTTCACAAATGGATGTATTACTAACTGGGTTCTCCAACAGGGCAGTATGACAGCATGGTTTTTAAACCTGGTGAATGCATAGCTCTGAAACAAATCACCCACATTAAAAAATAATAATATTAAGGATAATAAAACTTTTCTAAAAACAGAAAGTGTCTGGTCCAAATTTTAGATGCAAAATTTTTCAGCAGCTCAATAATGCTGAGAAGTTGTCCAGCTGTGCTAATATCATAATTTCCCTATCACCAAACACTTATCCCAGTGTCAAAGTGTATTTATATTATTGTGTTGTTGTTGCCTTAGGAAAAAATATTTTTAATTGATTTATTTACCTGTACTTCAAAATTATACCAGAAAAAATTAATGGGTTCACTGATACAACTATAAAGGTTTACTTACATTTTCATTAATTTTTCCTTAAGGTCATTTACAGCTGAACAAGAAAACCTTTTTAGCCCATTGTTCTTTTTTGAGGATTCATTTAATTTCTGTCTTAGTAAGACATTTAACATTAGTTAAATTTAAAGAATTTAAAATGTGTGTTTTCCAGAAAGTGGATCTTAATTTGAATATTGTTCTAATGTGTTGTCATTTGTGAACATTTTAGCAGATAAATAACACAATTTGGCAATAATAGCACAGTATATCTGTTATGTCTGATGCAATACTATTCAGAATCAGAATAGGGAAACTTAGAAAAATTAAATGGTTGCAGAATTATGAGCAAGAATCTTCTCTGGAAACCTGCATTTCAAGCAATAAAATTCCCTAGCAAGATACACACTTAGGTAGTGAAATAGAAAATAAAGCAGTATGTTATTATTTATTAGGCTCTTTTGTTGATCAGATAAAGAGAAATCACACTGTCTGAAGTAGCTACTAAGGTGTACAACTTTCAAATAAGCTTTTTCCTAAATAAAAGATATAACACATTGTTTTTCCATGTTCTGAGAGCTGTTCACCACTGCAGACAAGCAGTATGCAAATTAAACTTTTTTACTCCAGCTGAGTCTGTACTTTGCCCACTGAGTGATTTATCTGCGCAAGAGAGAAAGCAGTATTTGCACCATTAACCTTCCCTGAGACATTGTTGAGGGAAGTTTTCCTCATCATTTTTATATGATTACGTAAGAGTCTAGGTATGAAAACCACCCTACATAGAAATACATTTGGGTATATCCCAGCCATGGACCTTGTATCTGCAGTCTTATCCACTTAGGGCCCAGCACAGGCCCTAAATGATGCTTTAAGACAATTGTAAACTGTTTTCACCCTTTTCTGTGAAACTTTCTATTATCAGAATGAATCTGTTCTAAATTGTATTAGCAGAAACTGACACAATTTAGAGGTGCACCTAAATCTTAAAACAGTTTATTTAGAAGAGTTTGAACCTTTGGAAAAATCTTATAGTGAACAGTAAAGTAACTGCTGGTGCACTAGAACAATCTGTAAAAATAAGATTGGTCTACTAACATGTATAGATTTGTTCTCCAAAATCAAAAGAATAACTTGTTAAATATATTTACTTGGATTTTTTTTTTCTCTAATATCTGTATGTGGGCCTTAAAGGCCCATGGAAGTCAAATCCCCTCATCAGTCCCAGAACTAGTAGAAAAACAAAATACTCTCCATTTTTAAGGAGAGATAATGTAAAAAAAATAAAGAACAAACAGCATACAAGATAAACATTAAACTGTGCTGTTCAGCTGTTTTACTCTTCCATTATTTCCCATTCAGTCCTTCTTCCCTTGGCTGTTTATTTAAAATGTAAGCTAATGTAAGCTAGGGTGAGGGGGTTATTTTCTGACTCTTCAATACAGATTGCTGGCATTCTGTACTAACATCATGTATATATCATATATATATTATAAACAACAACATGTATATTCTCTTTCATACAAACACAACAGATTTTTTTAACAATCAAGAGAAAGGCTTAGAAAACAGACTCTATACCTCAGAGTAGAAAGCTGGAAATTAGCTGTGATTAAATAGATGAATGAGCCAGACCCCTGGAGTTAGTTGGCAGAGAAGTTGGCAGAACCAACAGCAGAAGAACCACCAGAAGAACCCCCAGAGAAGTTGGTAGTACCAACAGCAGCAAGAAGCGTCGAAGAGACAGAAGGGAAGCTTCTCTTAAAGCACTGGAAGGGGATGAAAATGAGACCCCTGCTCTAAGCACTACTCTAAGCAAGGAGTGAACCACTCTAGTGTGAGTATAGCTCTCATTCAACAGAGCTGAAGGTTTCTAACTAGAAATGCCACATTATATAGCTTCCAGGTAGTTGAAATTGCCCGAGTCAAAATGCTGTTGGCAAGAAAATTCCAAGCTTTGCACGGACACTGTTCAACAGGTAACAGTGACGTGGTCTGAAAGAGGATATTCCCTTTCTCAGTGGTCAGTTCAGCAATATCACAATGACATTACAATGCAGTTACTTTACAGACAGCTCTATATCTATTCTAGTCAAGTTTTTTTTTTTTTAATGGAAAAATTTACTTTGTCAAGGCTAATGAAAGTACTAGTAAATACTGTTTTGGTTTCAAACTGGAAACAAACAATATATGTTTATCTCTGAAGACACAAAATAATCAGTAAATTATCAGATTCTCTTAATTGTATGAGAAAATTATTATGTGTGAAATTGCATGTACTGAGTCTACTTAAGAGGGAAACATGATAGGAAGTTTTATTCATTTGTCCAAATAGCTAGATGTAAAAGAGAATAGACACAAAATGAGAAGAAATAATTCATTGTTGTATTTATAGAATTTGTAAGAATACATTATAAAATATAATGCACATTTGTCAGTCTTAAAGATGGGGACTCAAATCACATTGCAGAAAAGCACAAACTAGATTTTTGTCCTGAGTGACAGTATTACTATTTATTATAATACATAACAACAATTCTACATACCACAATGTAGATAAATTAGATTCTAAATGCCTTTGACTAAGTCTTGCTCCTCAGTGCATTTCTGTATAAATTTTGCATGAAGACATTACTTTTGTCACTTTATTTGAATTGATATTACCTGCTGATTTCAAGATAAAACTCTAAATAATTTTTCTTTTTCTCACTTGTAAAACCCCAGTCTTCCTGTACCACAACAAAACCATAATGAAATAAAATCATTATTATAAAATTTTTTCCCAGTATACTTGAAACTACAGCTTAGAAAGCCTGATGTTCACTGCAGGTAAGTTGGTAAAAATGATACTGAAACATGCAAATAATGGACACATGGATAAATGCTAGTGCAGAGGAAAGCACGAACTTGGCTTTCCAGAGTCAAATAATATTTCACAAATCTCTTGGACCACTCTATATCAGTTCTTAATTTTTTTATTACATGTAATCTTCAAGGATCCATTTCTTAATACACAGAATACTCTATACACTTTCTTACATTTCACTAAATATTTTCAAATGTCAGTTAACATGTATTACAAACAAATTTGGCAGAAGGTGACAAACATAATTAAAACATGTAAAAATTACTTATTTGCTTAATACTGACAATTTTCTATACTGTTTTTTAAATGCCGTTGCTTTACTCTTTCTTTAACCTACTTGCTCTACAGTTTATGGTTGGTTTTGTTTGGGTTTGGGTTTGTTTGTTTGTTTGTTTTTGGCTATATCTGTCTGTTTCATATTTGGAAATCTGATGTCTAAGACTGTGATTCCAAAACTCCTTTACTTCAGAAGCAAAAATCTGAAACTTTTTTTTTCTGGTTTTCCTGGTTGTGCCTAGATGTGTTTTGAATTATTCTTTCTCAAATGCAACACTACAGTAAGTAATAAAAATAAAGATAGAAACTGGATGAGAAGCTGAAATTACTCTGCAAACTAGGTAGAGCATTAGAAAAAATGTGTTAAAATTGATATATATTCCCAGAGGGAAAAGGTGGACATGATCATTTTGTGATAGCTTATATCCAAGCACTTGTATCACTCAAGCTGAGAGGGAAATTCCAGCAAATACCTACCACAACCTTAATGAAATATCTCTAAGTGATTTTTATGCTATTTGTTTATTTTTCATCCACTAATGCAACTCTCTTGGTGTTTCTAACAGTGGAAGCTACAGTATAGGGAAGACATATTACCAGTATGTCTTCTGATCCTACTCAGGGCAATAGTAGTAGAGAAAAATGAACACAGATTTCTCATGAGAAAGACTTTTTGATACCTGTAAAGATGAGATAATAATCAGTGTTGTGAAAAGAACATTTGGACAATCACAAGAGATACCGTATGACAGGATGAGTGACAACATCAAGGCGTCTGTCAAGAAAGTCAGAAGGAAAGTCTGGACTGGTATGGTGCAGCCAAGGTGTTTAACAATCATACTGACAACAAAAAGTCATACTGGAAAATCTCTTACTTCTTGGAATGTTTTTCTTCCTGCCTATATCTAATAGCAACAACTTGTACCAGGGTGTTTTCACAACTTAGTATTTCATCAATTAAAACTGGATGCTGACAAGGAAAATTGCAAAGGCCAATTTAAGTTTTTCAGTGTAGGGAGTGAAGCTATTTTTTTGATTTGCTGAACACTCTGAGCAATTTTCTCAGCCTCCCTCTAATGATTAACAAAAAAAAAAAGGTTTTTCAAATTACCTTTATTATTCAATGTTCCTATTTTCCATTTGCTATACTTTCATGTTGCAGTCTGCATCTCACCTTTTTAGAGGAATCAGACCTGTAGAGTAAGCACTAAGGTAACATGCAGAGGACTGGAGAAAGAAGCATGGAAACCACTGAGGAGCAAGAACTGTGGAGGAATACTTTTTTGCACCTGGTCCACACTTATAAAATTGCTCATTTGAGGAGGATTTTTACCTGTTTATTTAAAAAAACCTCGAAGTTTCACAGGTGAGAAAGAACTGTGAGAGTTTTAATTGTTATCAGTTACATTTCACATGCACCATTATTTTCCCACAGCCCTTACCATCCAGTTGCCTAAAATACCGTGTATTTTTGATCCAGCTACCTACCTGTGTTTCTAAATATATTCACAGCTTCAACTTTTGCTGCTGTCTTTACAAATGAGAAACAGTTCCACAGATACCCCTCTCATTCAACTAAGATCTTCCACAGAATCATTCATGCCATATGGATTGATAGATTGCTGTGTGCTGAATTAAACCATTCTTTTTGAATCAGACAAAAGACTGTCTAACTGATGCCATTTAGAATGTCAAATTTCTGAAACAGGTATTTGTCCAAAGTGTCCTAATGAGAGTCTGCACAATCATTGGGTGACTCGAATATTTTCTCTCTCTTTGTAAAGTTCAACCTTCTTTAAAATCTTACTGGAGCCTTCACTTTTTGCAAAACAAGGGAAAAGCTTTTTTGAAAGTACTTCCACGAGAGTATTCACGAGCGGGAATGTGAACCGGCAGGAGGCGAACCTGCGGCTCCTGAAAACAGGGAAGCCGGAGCTGCTCCTCTACCACCATCTAGTGGGGAAGAGCCCGGCTGCTCGTGACACGGCCGAGCTCCATGAGCGTGAGAGCAGGTCCGTGACTGATCTTCCGCCGACGGATTGCGCATTACCCGTCTTATCTAGATCTTCATGCCCAGAGATCAACTAACTTCCAGATGGGAGGCTGGAATTTACATCGGAGTACGTTCAAAAGAACAACCAAAGAGCTCGGGATACCTTACCTGTTTTAACCTTTCGCATCCTCGGACCAAAACATTCAGCATAAGTTTTTGAATGTCATAAATGTCATGTTTGGAGGTGAAAAATTAGAAACTGTTCCCTGTCATTTGGAGTAAAGATTAATTATAAATTATGGGTTTCTTGCAAATTAATGAGCCACCAAATCTCCATAATTATTTCAGGGAAATAAAACAACTGGGCATAATTTGCTCAGCTCCTGAAACAAGGACAAGAAGACACTACTGGAAAAATCACGTTTATGGGGTAAGCATTCAATGAACAGAGAAAGATTTCTAACGCTTACTATCCTTTCTTGTAATATTAAAGTAGTAACTCTAATGCAATAGTAAGGAAAATAGTAAGGGAAAAATTTGATTCCCAGACAAATTTTACATCAAGTAGGGCTTATATTTAAAAGCAATATTGATATTTTCAGTGACATTAGAGGGACATGGTAACTGTTGTCAAAATTTTGTTGGGGCTGAGGTATCATAGTGTATGTACTTCAAATAGATTTCAGCTATTAAAGAGTGCAATTTTTATCTTCACAAATCAATGCAGCATTTAGGGGCTTTTTTTCTGACCTAACTGTGTATTGTCATACCTAAATACATTCACAGAATCACAGAATTGGTAGGGTTGGAAGGGCCCACTGTGGGTCATCTAGTCCAACATCCCTGCTCAAGCAGGGCACACGGCACAGGACTGTGTCCAGGCTTGGATATTTCAGGTGAGGGAGACCCCATAACCTCTCTGGGCAACCTGTTCTAGTGCTTGGTCACTGCACAGCAAAGAAGTTCTTCATGTTCAAGTAGAACTTCCTGGGCACCACCACATGCAAAGACCCCAAAGCAAACAAACAAGAAAACCCCAACCCCAAAGAATTGTAGCCATATTGCAAGACCGTAGCATTTGAGTAAGAAGAACATTTCCACCTAGAGATGGGTCAGGAGGTCAACAGACTCAAACACCACTTCAAAAGTTCCTAGTGCTCACAACACCTTCTTGTATGAAAAGGAAGGGTCTACATTTGATTGAAGATAAGCGAACAACAAAATTCCCTAGGTGACTACAATACTCTACACTTTTTTTAAGAACTCATCCATCTCTAAGCAAAAGTAGACACTACTCATTTGCAATATTTTAAACAAAATCTTGCATTTCACTGTTATTTTGCAAAATGAGTTTTCCTTCTCCTTTCACTTTTGAAGACCATGTTTGCAGTTGTACACCATGTGTGCTTTCTTGATTAGATAGCCAGGCCTGATGTTGAAACATAAACTGAAAGAGCAAAACACTTTTCAGACAAGCAGTTATGCAGCTCCAAAAAACTTAAATATTCCAGTGTCTAGTATGTTAAAGGAAAATATGATATCAATATACATGATTTGTCAGACACCAGCACAAGTAACTCATCTTGCTTGGCCTTAAGCGGACAAGGAACTCAAATTTGATCCACTCATATCACCTGGGAGGCTTCTAGAAAAAGCTCTCCTGTACTCATGCAACTTGCAGAAGTTTTTCTGCCAGAAGCCTTTCCACATGTTCCTTGCTACCAGTGCAGGCCTAATAATTAATAACTTGGACTAATTTTAAAAAACTGGAACAAAATTACCAATTTCTTCCTGCATTTACCTTAAGCTATATTCCTTCCCTTCTTCCTAAAAAAATGTAAATAGCTCTTGCCATAGAGTTCACTATGGTTCAGGTCATTATCCTGTGAGAAGCAGAGAACAAAAGAGAAAGGAAAAAAAAGCATGGTTCTGAGAAGGAATATTGTCCTTGAAAATTTGTCAAAGATGGAAGATACTGAAAGGAAAATATTTAATTGCAGGCATTAACATCAGTGCAAACATCACAGGGATTCGGTACTGGGACCCTAGGAGATAATGTGAGGAAGGGAAATGGATTTTCTAGTATTTAATATGGCAATAGACTGAAGAGACTAAGAATTGAGGAGAAGATGATAGGGGTTTTTACATGCTTTTATTTTGTTTAACAAAAACTTTTTGAGGGATTGAATTGCCACTTGCAGAGAAATATGGAATAGTAAAAAAAAAGACAAAACACAGAAATTTCAGCTAAATTACCCTTTGCATTACATTATTTTAAAAAGTAAGTACAAAATTAACAATTTTCTTTACTCTCTCAGCAACTACAGTTGGGAAAGACTGCATGCCAAAAACTTGTACCATATTGACATGTAAGTGCTTAAACTGGGAAAGAATATTTAAATTGGGGTTGGGACCCCAGCTCTCAGGGTCAGGACACCTCCTCCATTTCTCCAGTTGTTTTAGGGTGATTTTATAATGCTTGTATCTTTAATTGTTTGTTCTGTATATTGTGTTCTGTACTTTTAAGATTGATTTTTAGAGTGCACAGTTTGTTTTGAAAACCTATTTTATTCTTTTGCATTCTTGTCTTGGATGGTGTGCTCGCTTTTGCAGCACGTATACTAAGATTAGAACAATACAAAAAAGATTAGCATGGCCCCTACGTGAAGATAACACGCAAATTCGTAAAGTGTTCCATATTTTTTCTTAAAAGTTATTTGTTCTGGTTTAGGGCAAATTTGGGAGGAAACCTCCAAATGGGGGTCCTCTGGAAAAGCAAACCCAAACAGTCCCTCCCCCACAACTGGTCTGGAAAAAAAAACTTCCTTGGAGAAAAGTGGAAAAAGCTATTTATTTAACAAGCAAAATGCTCATGAGTACACAGGATGAAAAATACGAAACAATAAAACCTTTCATTGAAGTGAGACGGCAAACTGAGAAAAGTCCTTGCCGTGGGTGCAGCTTGTCTCTCTCAGTCTCTTATCAATTCCTCCAGCGCTGGAGAAAAATGCCATCCTGGGCCCCAAGGGCACAGGGGTGATCCCCCAGTTCTCCTCTGGGTTTTCAGTCTGGAGCAGTTTTANTTTATCTACTGTGGGTAGGGGCTCAGACTAGGCAGGGCCTGCTCTGTTGGTGGAACCTTGGGTGTAAACTAACTTTGCTAAATGCTGCTCCCAATTTTTAAAAGATCCCTCACCTAATGCTTTTAAGGTAGTTTTTAATAGCTCATTGTATCTTTCTACTTTCTCAGCAGCCGGTGCATGGTAGGGAATATAGTACACCTATTCAATCCTAGCTCACGCTATTCTTGAAATGAGTCCTACTGTCTGCCTCTATTCTCTCAGGGGTGCCATGTCTCCACAGGACTTGCTTTTCAAGGCCCAGGATGGTGTTCTGGGCAGTAGCGTGAGGCACAAGTTAGGTCTCTAACTATCCCATGGTGGCTTCCACCATGGTCAGCACATAGCACTTACCTTGGTGTGCCTGGGGCAGTATAATATAATAAAACTAGTTATTGCTGAAGAGAAGAGTTTTGAGAGGTGACTGATAGGAAAGATGCATGCTAATGTCTTTACCATCAATTCTATGGGTGAAGGAATGAATGTTAAGGTCTTTGAAATCTGGGTTTTAATATCTCTAGCGGCTTCAAGCCGCAGGTTTGTTACAGAGACCAGACAGCTCAACTCCTGAAAAAGGCAAGAGTCTGCACAAGCCTCAGCTTCTGAACTTTGGGGTAAAATGATAGCTTCAAAGGGCGATATGTGTTAGGCAGTTCAGAAAGGCTGTATGTTCCTGGTACCTCAGTCGACGGGGAAAGGAAGAGGCAACATGCGGCCGGTAGTTCAGGATAAAAGGAGGCTCCAAAACCTCGAGAGAGAAAACCCGGTGGGCGTGTGCCCCTAGTGGACTCTGCCATCATGCGAAAAAAGTTGCAGGACTCCTCTGTTTCCTTTATGGACACCGGCTTTTCAGAGCGTGATTTTCCACACATGACTGAGCCCACCTATGGAAAGCAGCTGCTCCAGCTGAGCGAGGACGAAGCTCCGTCTGCAGGGACGTCTGCTCACCCGGGGGACAGGTGGGTGCCATCTACAAAATTCTCCCTTGGGAATCATAAAAACAAACAAACCAGCAAACAAACAAACAAAAAAGACAACGCTCCTCCCCTGCCCCAGTTTACTCAATCACTATTTAAACACTGTCACACGTTTCCACAACACTATGAAGGAGACATGTTGGATGACTTTATCAGACGGCATTTAAGGCCGTTTTTCGGATGTGTGGTCGGTGCCTTCGCTTCACACCACCTGCATGAAGTGCGTTCACCCCCCTGACTAGCCCGAGTGCGCCAGGGCAGGAGGCCCCGAGGCAGGATCCCACCCCATCTCCGTCAGGCAGATCCTTCGGGATCGGCAGGAAAGGGGTTAAACGCGGAGGCTAGGCGCCCGGAACCCGGCGGACTGTTCCATGATCTCGAGAAGGGGGACCCACTTACACATTGCTAATTATTCGCCGTCAGATAGTGTTTAGACTCGAAAAGGAAAGCTATAAGCAGCCGTTATAAAGCATGAGAAGCAAGTCTGTGAGCTAAAACAAGTGAACCCGAGCTAAAACCCTGAGGGCGCCTCTGTCTTTTCTCCTGCGTGGGCAAGTAGCGCTCCGCCCGGTCTGAGGGAGGAGGCGAGGCGTCACCCCGGTAGCGTGTTTGGGGCTTGCAGGGCGCTTTAGGAGTTTTAGATACACTTTAATTTCGCCTTTCAGCATCGCTAGAGTTTTCCTCTTCACTGGTTGCTTGTACCAGGCCTCGTTTGCCTAAGCGGGACTGGGAGGAGAGCGGGAAGGGCGGGCAGGGGAGCGGTGACGACAGGAGGGATCTGAGGTGACAAAGGCGCGGGAAGCGGCCGAGGCAGCCCGGGGTGCTGCTCGGTCAGGGGGTCTGTGGCTTTCTTTAGTTCAAATAATGATAGAATCGGTCGCACTGAGCCCAGTGGAAGAAGAGTGACAAACAGGTTTGGAGTCCTGATCATAAACGAGAGTAACTTGGNCGGATTTTACAGGCGGTGTTGGAGAGCCGGGGCTGAGATCCGCCCCAGGCGGTTCGGGAACGGGCGGAAGGCGTCCTCAGACATCTGCTCACACCCGTGTTTTGGAGTGTCTTAGAGACATTGTCTGTGTCCTTTAGGATCGATTAATCATGTCAGTACAGAGGGGAAAAAAAAAAAAAACGCCTTTTTTTTTTTTTTGTCTTTTTATTGAGAG
>WBMY01000714.1:6945-30600 GCA_013397315.1 Donacobius atricapilla
AGCCATATGAAAGGCTGCATTTGGGAAGCTCACAAATGCAGTGTCGGGCGGGCTGCGTTTGTGGGAACTGGAAGCCACAAACAGACTGTGTCTCTTGTGGAAAGTTACCAGAAGAATCAGGAGGGACTTGTCTCTCTCAAAAGACTGAATGAGAGACTATTTTATTAAGTGCTACTGACTTAAGAGTTCTGATGTTTTGTCTCTTTGCATTGTTTTCGTGGAAAAGTAGATTGTTGCCAGGGAGGAGGGGGGTTGTTTTTGAGAGGGTTTCGTGTTGGTTTTTGTTTGTTTACCTTTAGTGTATGTTAATAAATCTAAGTGTTTCTATTTTTAAATTGAACCTGTTTTGCTTTTCTTTTAATCCTATTCCACTAAAATGAAAATTAGGCGAATGTGATAACCACTACAAACATATTCCAAAGTGCATGCAGCAAGCCAAACAAGTGAATTTTTTCAACTGCACTTCTGTTTTTTTGTGTGAAGGTATAATGAAATGGACTGAGGAAAAGAGATATCTACAGGGAATACAAAGAATAATCTTACTAATCCAGGCCCCAGTGTCCCAGAAAACTAAAATGATCCTCACTATTATCCTACTGCTTACTTTTGAGTTGAAACACTAGCATGCAGACAGAAAGATTTTCAGGAATAAACTTGGGAGTATAAAGACAACTTCTCATTTAAGCTGTTAGTGCTCTAAGCAGAGAATAAGAACAGAGGCAAACTTTTTTTTTTCCCAGGACAGAGGTAAAGAGAAGCACAGAATAGCACAAAACTCTCTCGTGAAGACAAACTTATGACCCAGTTAACACCTTCTTAAAGTAAAGCAGATGTCTTTTGGTAGGTAAACATGATCCCACATTAGGTAAAATTTCAAATAAATGTTCTGTATCTGTTTTTGCAGACTGTGTATCAGTCTTCTCTGCTATCATACCCATAACACATTCTGTCATGTTTACAGATTTCCAAAACTCTTTGCTAGCAGTGGAACATTAGTTCCAGAGGAAAACTTGATGACCCTGTGGAAACTAAATAGTAACAAGTCCCTTTTACCTATTTCTGTTTAAGGAAAAAAACAACTTTGGAAATACTTTACCTGTCAACCATGAGATGCAATGGGATGTTAAGGACCTCCTAACTACGATGCTTTAAGAAACAGTTCTCCAAGAGGATTTAGCATTTCAGAATTGCTCACAATTGCATCTTTTATACTATCATTCTAAACCAATCCACTAAGGATAATTCTACCATCTTTCTCCTGAACATGAGAGGTTAGAAAGAGTAGTCCGCAGGGCAAACAAAGATTTGGCCTTCCAATATGAAAAATCATGACAAAAATGTATTTTAGGAGATGTGATTTTTTTGTGTGTTTCCCATTAAGTGCTTTTGAAATAAATCTTGGAATTCAAGAGTCTGAGAAATGTTTAAAAAACATTCTTCTCATCAGATGAACTGTACCGGACCATTGCACCTCCCTTCCTCTAGTTTAACTAATAAAACTACTCTGACCCGCCTAAAGAGAAAATTAGCTTTTATCAGGAAAAAAGTGAGTTTGTGCTGAACGTAGGACAAATGCCTGATAGTATTACTGCAATTCTATAAAAACAATCATTAGGACATAATTAAATCCCACAATTTACAAATGAAAGGGCAATATTAACAACACAACAATGTAGTATCCATCAGCTTAATTTACTGTATTGCTGAGCACAAGTCCACATTATGAGCAGCTAATGGCCCTGCCTTAGAAATACAATGATTACAGAGAACAACTCAGCAACTCCACTTTTCTGGACTATGTCAAACTGCATGGCATAATAAACAATAACACATATTACAACAAATAAATGCATGAACCAAGTTCCTAACAAGCAACCCCAGAAAGTCTCAATTATCTATCAGAACGTTAATTCAGTAGGAAACCATTCATGAAGAGCAGCAAGTAAGGCAACTATGCCTCTGGACTGACATGGTCTAAAATGGACTAAATTCTGGAAAGGCATAGAACAAATTTTGACTGTATGATTTGAAGGGACAACATTACTAGCCCGATAGACAATTCCACAGTGAACACAGCCTGACCACCCAAGCCAAGTGACCTAGTTAGCACTGATGCTTCATCACTGCACCCTCAGGACATAAAAATGTATTGGCTTTCTGGTTACCAGCCCAGCCCAGCCCAATTCTCAATGTGTCACTACATTTTGCACCTCAAAGCATGAAAACCAGGGAAGCTTTCTGGCCCTTTGGAGCACAGTGGTCCAGCAGTATGTTCAGGCTAATCAATGCTTCAATAATGTACAGCATTGGTGGCTCTGACACAAATAAATACAGCAGTCCAGCAGGATCAAGTTCAGGTACCACTGCTATGAGAACATGGCAAAAGCTAAAGATTTCATGTAAGCCATGTGGGTTATTTTCATAGCAAAGTACATAAACCTGGAGTATTTATTTCTTTTTGGATAAGGCACTGGATAGTAGTAAGATACAGGGGATTACAGTTAGAACCAAGGCAATTAGCAGCTTAAAACAATCTTATGTGGCCTCCACTTGTGCCATTACAGGCTCCTATCAGTCACCTTGTTTTATTTTCACTGTATTGAATATGTTGCCATGAGGCACTAGGCACTAAATTAAAACACTCTAACCAGTTGAATTCAGACTCTCAAAATGAAATTCTTTATCTAATAAATCATACTTACTCCCTGTTATGGTGTGAAGCTTTTTACTGCGGTGTAAATTAACTTCTTATACCTACCTTACTTTGTCTTAGAAGACATTGAGTTATGACCATCTGCATTGGATTTCCATGGCCTGGTTTTGGAAATGGCAGGGGCAGGGGGGAAAGAAAGGGAGGGATTCTGGGGTGGCTTTTGTGAGAAGATGCTGGACACTTCTGTGTCTTACAGAGACAGCTCCTGGTGGCTCCAAAAACAGATGTGCCTTTGGCCAAAGCTGCACCAATTAGAAATGGCATAACACCTCTGTGATAACATATTTAAGATGAATTCAAAACAAAAAGGGGTTGTGCAGTTCTAATTGTGACCAGAGAAGAGCAGAGTGAGAACATGTGAGAGGAACAACGCTGCAAACACCACGGTCAGTGGAGAAGGAGAGGCAGGAGGTGCTCCAGGCACTGGAGCTGAGATTCCCTGCAGCCCGTGGTGCAGCCCATGGTGCAGCAGCTGTGCCCCTGCAGCCCATGGGGATTCATGGGGGATGCAGAGATCCACCCATAGCCCCTGGAATAGCCTCATGCTGGAGCAGGTGGGGGCCTGAGAGGTGACCCTGTGGGAGACCTGTGAAGAGAGGGGCCCTGCTCCCAGGCTGGAGCAGCCTGTCCTTGCTGGACTGCACCCCAAGGAAGAGTGACCCACACTGCAGCAGTTTGAGGGCGACTGGTGCCTGTGGGAGGTATTCACATCCAGCAGGTCACAGGGAGGTGTTGCTCATGAGATGGAGCTTCATCAGAGAAGCTCAGGGAGAACTGTCTCCTGAGGGAGGGACCCCAGGGTGCAGCAGGGGAATGACTCCTCTCCCTGAGCAGCAGGAGCAGCCTAGGGTGATGATGAACGGACCATAACCCCCACTCCCTGTCTCCTTGTACCACTGGGGTAAGAGGTAGAGCTGGAAAAAGGAAGCGGTGGGAGGCGTTGTTAAGTGCTCATTTTACTTTTCATTATCTTACACTGATTTTGTTAGTAATAAATGCAATGCATATCTGTAAGTTGAGCCTGTTTTGTATGTGACATTATTTGATGAGTGATCTCTTTCCTGGTCCTTATCTCAACTCAAGAAGCCTTTGTTACATTTTCTCTCCTCTGTCCAGGTGCAGAAGGGAGTGAATGAATGAGTGGCTTTGGTGTGTAGCTGGTATCTGGTCACAGCCAACCCATGACACCATCTTTTAATCCTAATTCTTATCTAGGTTCCTAGATAAGAACAGAGTAGGACAGACTTTGGAAAACAAGCTGTTTTGGTGATGCACAGTCCTCGCTCAGGCCTTTATTTATTTGTTAAGTTCTGTTTTGTTAACATGTTAATTTACAGTATGATGCAGAATATAGTACACTGAAAAGAGGTTTATCAGTTACCGAGGTTATCACAGCAGACTCTGATGCCTCATGCCAGCTAAAAACATTCTGCACTCTGTCTCAATGGAAAAGCCTTGAGAATTTTGGAGACTTTGGAGACTGCAGAAAACATACCTGGTTGAGTGGGAGAGCTGGGTTACACAGGTATCTCCCAGTCTGCGCTCCAATTGTACTGCTAAGAGACTGATTATCAATAATTTGCAATTCTGCAAAAAAAAAAAAAAAAAAAAAAAAAAAATCAACTGGGAATTGCATTTGGGTGATTGTGTTTTATAAAGCAGCACACACCAGAACTCAAGATTGCCTGAAGCAAAAAGAAGAAAGAAAGTTCTGCACCCTTCAGACTCCTCATAAAAGAGAGAGAAGCTGCTTACATATGTAGTTAGGAAGGAATGCAAAATCTTCCCAAAAAGAAGAACACTTAGGGAGTTAAATCACATATCCCCTGTACTGTATCCTACAGATAACAGCCAGGAGTTAACTTTGACAATCCTTGTGGGTCCCTTCCAACTCAGGATACCCTGTAATTCTGGTTTTTAGCAGCTTATCCTAGTCTTTTCCTCCATTACCAAGGACAGAATGCTTCAGCAGAAGGCTTTTCAACCTAAGCACATTCATTGCAAAACAAGATCTTTTAAAGGTAATGTGAAATCAAGATTTTGTTCAGGGATTAGAGTGGACTGCCAGCAATATCTTACATACCATGTATTACGCATCTGGATTCTCTCATTCCATGCATCCCAATGGAAGCACACTGCCCCTGCCATCTGCCACATCTGATGACACTGCAGAAACCAGTACATTACTAATGCAAGGCACTGGAAAAATGTAGAACTTAAGAAATTACACCTGCAAGCATAATGAGATATACAATCTAAGAGAAGTTTTCCTTCTTTGTAATTCTATAAAGGTCATTAATGTAATTAAGTTGTGTTTAGTAGCTTTATCAGCACAATAAACAAAATAAATCGGATTATGAAAGCTACTCTATTTTAATAGTGACAGATCAGGTTTTCAAATGACTGCTCTTTTTTCTCTAAGATGTGACCACAAAATTCTTATCAAAACCACTGTCTCATATAAAAAATATTTCTCCTCAAGTGCTTTGGGAACAGCAGATGAAAGCAAGAAATACGAGAGCAAGTAATTTGTCCAAGGTCACAGACCTGACCAACATCAGACCAAGGACAGAAAACATAGCTGCCTCCTTTGGAGTTGCCATCTTCATAAAGCTAGACTCCAAACACATTCTTTAAACATATTTGGCCCTGCTGTTTAACTCAGCTTGAACCTGCCCAGCAAAACAACATATATCCCAATTTCCATCGAACAATGGAGTTCTTTGGATCTAATAAATTCACAGTGGAAATGAAATATCTGAACTTTAGTATGCCAGAAAAATGGATAGCAAAAACTTGACATCTTTTACACATACATTCTTGATTCATCAAGGGTTGTAAAGCTGTCCTTCCAGTAGACTTTGAAATAAGCATCACAGTGAACTGGTTCATGGCTGCAGCACATCAAAAGTTCCTGTATTCAGAAGCTGCCCAAAACATTGATCTGTCATGTGCAACCCTCTTCAGTTGCCTTTCGTGGCTAAGCAATTTCAAAATAAGCATGGGTGCCAATGACCAGTTGCTAATGCCACAGATTTAAAATACTTTTGCCAGTTCACCAATTCCAAAAGTGATTTTCTCCCATATAGTCTAACTGCTTACTTAGCAAAGACTAAGAAATGGCTTAGGAACCCCCCTAAGTTCTAGGTTCTGCTCAAGATCTTCCACAGACAGACTTCAGCAAAATTCTAAGTAGCAAACAAGACAGTACCAGTAGTTTTCACTCTGGAATCACAATTTACACAGCAAGTAAACTGAATATCACTGGATTCACTGAGGGTCTTCAAACAGGAAATTTGAAATATTTCTGATATAGTGTGAAGGGGAAGTTGGACCAGATGTGGGACCCACTGTGGTCCCTTCCAGCCTTACCCATTCTGTGATTCTGTGAGACTGGATGGTACTGTAGCACTTCTCTGAACATGGGAGAACAGATACAGTCATATTTTCATGGGGCTACACAAGCTATTCTCAACCTGGAATCCATCCTGTTGCAGGAACCTATGTGATCACACCTGCCTGGCAAGGTTTATGAGAGCCTTCAGAACAACTTTGTTACTTGGTAACACATCAACCACAGAGTGAAATATTTCTGCAATTAGCCAAGATCATTAGCAAGGCAGGCTTTTAGAATTGCTGGTAATGTCCATTTTCATATGTGACCAGCTCCCCAGGGGAAACAAAGCTAATCTGAAACATTAATGTTTGAGGGAGGGGCAGGACACAGACGAAAATGACACAGTAAGGTGGGTACACAAGAAAGAAAAAACAACTAAACACAAACCCCCCAAACAAACCAAACAACAACTAAAAAATCCAATAAACATGCAGCATTTGGCATAGTTATTATGTCTGTTGCCAAACCAAGCCAATGTAAATATTCTTGGTTTCGGCCTTATTTTACAGTTTTTCACAAAAAGTCCACAGCCATGACACTTGACAATAATTGCTTAGACTTGCTTAGTTCTCTACTCATGTTATTAACTTTTAAGAACTTCATAAGGGAAAGATTTAATTATCTCTCGATTACATTTTTTTAACTGATTTCTTAGAAACAAGACTCTACACAGTCCAAAGTGTCTGTCTTGCTAACAATAACTTTACAAACTATCATTCTTCTTCAATGATGTTTGAAACAGCCATTCAAATCTCAGAAAAAACCCTCAAAATAAACTCAGTCCTCCAGAGCACACAAAATTAGCAGCTGAATGAGCATGAAAACAAGCCTACTGACCAGCAAATGAAAACACTTAATCACTCAGCATGCAGAATCATAGAATAGCTTGGATTAGAAGGAACCTTACAGACCATTCAGTTCCAATCCTCCTGCTGTGGGATGAAACCTTCCACTAGTTATCAAAGCCTCGTCCAGCCTGGTCTTCAATATCTCTAAGGATAGGGAGTCCACAACCTCTCTAGGCAACCTGTTCTACCTTCGTAGTAAAGCGTTTTTTCCTGATATCTAGCCTAAACCGGCCTTCATTTAGCTTAAGACCATTCCCCCTTGTCCTATCATCACATGCTTTTGTGCAAAGCCCCTCTCCAGCCTTCTTATAAGGCCCCTCTAGGTACCGGAAGGTGTTATAAGGTATTCCTGGAGCCTTCTCCACTCCAGAATGAACAGCCTCAACTCTCTCAGCTTCATAGGAGAGGTGCTCCAGCCCTCTGATCAACATAGTGGCTCTTGCTCCAACAGGTCCACATCTTTCTTCGATGTTGAAGCCCCCAGAGCTGGATGCAGTGTACCAGGCAGGGTCGCACCAGAGCAGAACAGAATAGAGGGGCACAATCCTCTCCTTCACCCTACTGACTATGCTGCTCTGGATGCAGCACAGGACATGTTTGGCTTTCTGGGATGTATGTGCACACTGCCAGGTTATGTTAAGCTTTTTAAGCATAAACGCCCTTTAGTCCTTCTCTATACAGAGTCTCAATCCATTCTCCATCCAGCTCGTATTGCTGCTTGGGACTACCCTGACCCAGGTGCAGGACCTTGCATTTGGCCTTGTTGGACTTCACAAGGTTCAAACAGGCCCTCTTCTAAAGCCTGTCAAGGTCCCTCTGGATGACATTCCTTCCCTCCAGTGTGTCGACCACACCACTCAGCTTGGCATCACCAGTAAACAAGCTGAGGGTGCCCTTGATCTCACTGTCCTGAGTAACCAACAAAAATATTAAAAAGTGGTTGTCTCAATACCAACTTCTGAGGAATGTCACTCATTACTGCTTTCCACTTGGACCATGAGTTGTTGACCACAACTATTTAAGAGGAACCACACAGCAAATTTTTTATCCACCAAGTGATCCACCCATGAAAGCACAGAATCTCAGGATATTTTGAGACGGAAGGGACCCAGAAGGATGTTCAAATCCAGCTCATAAGTGAATGACCCAAAGGGATTGAACCACAACCTTGGAGTTACTAGCACTCTGCTCTACTCAGCTGAGCTAATCTCAGGGTCAAATGCATGTCTCTCCAGTTTAGAGACAAGGATGGCTGTGTCAAATGCTCTGCACAAGTCCAGGGAGGTGACGTCTGTTGCTTTTCCCTCATTCATCACTGTTGTAACACCACAGAAGGATGTGGAGTTGGAAATTAGTTATACTATGTCCTCTGCCCTACCTTCTTTGACAAGACACAAGGAAAACATGTTGGGAGAATAAAGTGAAACAGGTCAGGAACCAGGCTTCATTTGTTCATAAAACAAAATTTTAAAATTTATAAACATGCCTGGCACATGTATTTATGTCTTCACCTCACTATGACAGGGCAATTCTGCATCACTATTTAGTTAATGGTCTCTTTACAGCCATGCTGCATTGTTAAGACATTTCTCGTAAGCAAACTGCCATGATGACATAAAAAAAGGATTTCTCATCAACACAAAGATGTTCTCATTATATCAGCACAGTATTTGCTGTCCATCCAACCTGAGTGACCAGAAATACTCTGTTATTTGTTATTAGGGGGATGATATAAGATAGCCTACGGAATCACTGCATATATGTATTGTGGAATAAAGTTGTGTTAATGATGCTAATGTGGAATAATATATCATGGAATAATTTTGATGCACATTTATACCCTCCAAGAGTCATACAGGCTCTTACATACAACACAAACTGACTTCTCCTTGCCATCAACCCTTTAAGAAAGAGGTCTGTAGTACACATACAGTAGTCAGGAATCTCAGGTTAAATTGTTATGCTTTTTAGCTGTTCATTAGTTTTATTTTAAAAGATTTTGATCTGCTCTACATTCTATAGCCAGTCTCACATCCAAGTACTAGAGATGAAGTGCTGAGACACTTTGCAATAGAGCTAACACTTCCCTCTGTGGATGTCATGATGAGACAAGACCACATTACTTCAGGTTGCCTTCTACACAGCACAGGCTCCTAAACTCAGACTTCCAGGTGTTCAGCCTCTTAGTGTCAAGTCTCCTTTTGAAAAAAGATCCTGCTCCCATACTAACAGACGTGTTCTTCTGGTCGTCATCATGTGCCAGCTATGAGCTTTACTCTGATTAGCCAGTTCAAGGTAGAAAAAACAGGCAAAAATTTGTTGTCATCATCATTCTTGCCCAGAGAAAGGAAAGGTGATTAGCTTTCCAGTCACACTATTTTTCCAAGTTGAAACAGTATTAAGGCCAAACAGGAGAGAAAAAGGATCAGCTCTTTGGGTAGGAGTTAACCATTAGATCAATTTGGCTATGTGCAGTAAAACTTCACCTTGAGCTTGGAATCATTCATGTCCTGTTAGAGGCTTGCTCCCAGGAGTAATTTGGCTGATACAGATCTCTTAAAATACATTCAATGTGATATATCTCCTCTGCAGTTGGAGGTAAACAAGACAGTGGAGCTTTCCCTATCACAGATTCTGTGATTCAGGCCTAAGCGTTTTCCAGAGGAAAAATAAAAGTCATATATGCACTCTTCCCAGAAACAAAAACACTGTTCAGCAGGAAAACCAAGCAATTCTAGTCTGGAACTTTTAAACAGATGACACTTCAACTTTAACTCGACCAGCATTAACCTGTACAAGTGAGAAAGCATTAAGCTTTATATCTCCTATTACTGGGGTAGTGTTTTCATAACCACTCTTTCACTAGCTGCCAAGATGACATTCTTACGGACGGATTCACAATAACATTAGTCTAACTTTTTATTGCAATTGATTGAAAGCAGATGAGAACATTAGTCACAAAAATCTAATCCAAAGAGTCAGACAATGCAGCCAGATGGAAATTCCTTTGTAAAGTCAAACAGTCCTTCACCCAGGAAAATACTTAGAAATGGAGTTTATTGGGAGGGCATAAGGCTCTTCAGGTCATGACAGAGAAGAGTTTGACCAGCAGCTGTTTAAACGTGACCAGTCCTTTTCATCCCTGTATTTTCACATGCATTTTCGTTCCCAAACAGCCTAGTTCTATTCCTTTCCCCGCCTGTGGTTTCTCCCCTAAGTATCCAGCAGTGAGTCCTGTGTAACCCTGAAACAATCTTCCTCTGTGTGCTGCCATGCATAGCGTATCTCCAGGCAGCAAAACCAGGAAGTCTGTGAGGTGCTCCAGGACAGACTCATGTTGATGCATTTCTCTCCCATGCCATGGGGATGAGGCTGCCCCAGGACAATGCTGGAAGGGGCCTTTCCTCAGAGTCCTCACACTGGGTCTCTGCCTGCCACTGTCCATTATGCTCCTTTGAGTTTGAGGAGATAGGATCCAGTGATGAGGTTGGGAGCAGCCGCAGAAAGGGTTATAAAGCCCCTCCACACCTGCCAATGTTTCTCTGCACTACCTTGTGGAGCACAGGCAAGTTTTTTATCACATAAATTAACAGTTTTTCATTATTACTTGTTAAGCAAGAAAAGAGTGCAATGCTGAGGGTAACAAAGACTATATGGAAGCCAAAGCAGCATCTCTCTCAGAATTTAGTGCTGTCCAAAATCAAAACTGATTTTCAGACCTCAGCCTCTTTTTTTTCCTGCTTTTTTTCAGCAATTTTCAAAATGCTTTCACCACACAGTCTTGACAAAGAGCCTGGGTAAAACTGTGTAACACTCCCAAGAAACGTAGTACCTAGATAAATCTACTTTGTAAAGAAAGAGATAGTTAAAATACAGGAAAACGAAGAAACTTTGAACCTAGGTGAATTCATTTAGGTGAATTCAGATCTGGGATCTCAGTGCCATTCAGCTGACTCCTGGTCCTTTGCACTAGACCTTCAGCTTTATCCTCCGGACTTTGTTTTCAGCTCCCACCTGAGTCATAAAACATTCGTATCATCATCTGCTTTGGCACAAAATGGGATCCTCAGTCCAAAAGCTCTTTAGCCTTCACTGAAACATGACAGGCTACGTGAGCAAAACTGCAAGAACATTTTGATACTTATATTTGTAACAGATATACAAAACCTGTGACAGAGAGATTTTTAAAATTATTATTTATGTTGTTGCTGTTGATAAGAAAAACAAACCACAAAAGGAAGCAACCAAAAAACCCCAAACCCAACAACCACATTCTATTGCTCTAGACAAAAACATGGTTCTTGCAGCAGCTCTTGGTTCATCCACCAGACTTCAGAGAAGTATTTAGGAGGCAAGAACACAATGAAATGCAAAATCCTGAAGCACTGAAACCAAAACACAGATGCATAGCTTTTGACTTACTCATTCAAGCCACTCTTCTCATTCCCAAAGGAAAAGCATTTCCTTATTTACAGGAAGCAATCAGGAAAGGGCCAGTGTGAGTTGCTCGGTCACAGGGTGGGTGGTTAGCACTATAAGGTAGAATGTGAGTATCTCCCTCCTCTGTTTTCAGGGCAGAAGAGTTCTTCTAATTTAGAAGATGGTAATCTCCATGTGGGTCCTCAGATGTTCCTAGATTACAGGGGTTATGCATAACATTAGGTAGACACAACTCAGCTACTCTGAGAAGCAATTGTCCTGACTTCTCCTCAAATAAGCTGCACAAAGCCAACAGGTCTCTGATCCCTAACCCTGACCTGAAGGTTCTTACACGGTATATTCTCTCCTTCATCACCTTCAATCACTTCATACTGCTTAATCTCCCCTTGAAATTTTAATTTCTTTTTTCACAACAAGCACTTCATAGGTCTCCTATGAAATGACAATGGAAGGAAAAGAGGGATGACAGTGTATAAACAGAATACAATCACTGAACAGTGAATCAGATCCACCACAGCTTAGCAGCACTAAGCTGTTTCTCATGTTCTTCAGAAGATGAAAGGACTGGTCCTTACTTGATTTAAATCAATGCTCCATTTAATGCAAAAGATCCATATGCACGTACCCCAGATTAAAATTAAAATACATCTGTGGCAAATCAATGCACTAAATCTTCCACAGCCCTCTTGGTTCTCTGTTCAGTCTTTCAAACACAAAACCATCCCTACCACAAATTTCATTCATAAACTAATTGCTCTGAAGACCTCTGGGTGTAGATAATTGTAACAACACCACAATATAACTACAGCCTTAGCATCAGCAGAAGCAAAAAAAGAATAATAATGGGAGAGTTCCTATATTAGTAGGAGACTAACTGCTGTGTAACTGCTTAAGTCATTCACTGGTTTGCTAAAGAAACTGCTTATCCATGGCAATCTTTCACTCTGTCAGACTATAACAGGTCCTCCCAAGCATCAACAGGATTTATTTTTCCTTTAACAAAATACTTTCTAATCTCAAGATCATTGTGGAATTCCTTCACTGCTTGCATCTGTCATGGTTTAAGCCCAGCTGGCAACCAAGAACGACACAGCCACTCACTCACTCCTCCCACTTCCCCAGTGGGAAGGAAAATCTGAAAGAAAAGTAAAACACATAGGTTTAAATAAGAACAGTTTAATAAGTGACACAAAATGTAATATCATCATCATAACGATAAACAAGAACAACCACAAAAATAGTGATAAAGAGGAATAAAACCCAAAAAAGATAAGTGATGCACAATACAATTGCTCATCACCCACTGGCCAGTGACATATCTGCAGCTCCTGTACGACTCCCCCCAGTTCATATACTGGGCATGATGTTCTGTGGTGTGGAATATCCCTTTGACCAGTTCAGGTCAGCTGTCCTGGCTGGGCTCCCTTCCAGCTTGTTCTGCACTTGCTCATTGGCAGAGCATAGTTAACAACAGTCCTGATGGCAACAGCCAAATCATTAGTGTTTCATCAACACTATCCTCCTGCTGAATCTAAAACACAGTATGCAATTAGGAAAAAACTAACCCCATCCCAGACAAAATCCGGACAACAGAAAATATTTCTGAGCTTATATATTTTCTATAATATTTTTCAAATATTCCTGTAATTATGCAGACTGAATAACATAAAGGTAAATCACATTGGTTCACTTTTAGAAGTAGCAATCCATAAAGATTCCCACAAGAAGAAGAGCAAACCTGCCTGCTAAAAACTTTGTAATTTTTGCTTATCTTAATGTTCAATTCAGTTTTCCTTTTCAACCACCAGTGACTTTGTATATTGTGATTACCGGAACCAGTTCATAAGGCTGGTACTGCACTAGAGGAAGTCAAAGATACATAGAAACATGGCACTTTGTTAATGCATATTCAGGAACCAACCCAGCACTTCAGTTTCAAGCCACAGTGCTTGCACTTTCTTAGAACTGTCATTATCAAAGGCTCAGATTGATTCAGACCCTTACAATTCATCCAGTGGTGGTTACTTGCAGCCCTACTATAACCTGGCCCAAAGATCTGATAGTCAGAGAAGTACATCAGCCAGACCCCAGGAGAAAAATTTCAGCATCACACCAGCTGGAGTAATCCTGAAGATGAGACATTTTGCTACCAACACAAGTGAACTCAGTCTCCTTGAGAGCTTGTTTTCATGGGAGTGATGTCCAGGTATTAGAAAGATGAATTACCTGCCCATAGAATAGTCTTGTTAAGGTTTAGGGCTTGTCATGCTTCAGTGATCACAGACCTAGCAGAAGGTTAGCAGAGCTGGGGGAGAAGGATGCACCACTGAGAGTGGATACAACGAATGCAGAATTTATGGGCCACAAGGTCATTTGGCAGAAATCCCAAGATAAGGCAGTAAAAAACCCAACACTTCAACTGGGTAATGGGTAATTCTGGCAAGGGAAAATAATGACCACAGACTCAAGAAACCCACTAACTCAAGGCAGAGAAAGACTGCGCAAGCAGACTAATTAGCACAAGAAGTAAGAGAATAATTTAACCAAGAGAAGACAGAAAAGTAATTAATAACAGAATTATGTAACTTGTAACAAATGAACATTAATGTCTTTGTTTGCTAAAATATAGAAATAGTAAGAAGTTTTTATAGTCTGTGTGCTGGGTTTGTCACCCAGCATCCCTTTCTGTGCAGAACTGTAAATACCTCAGCTCTGTGGTGAATCAGCCTAATATTAACAGGTGAAAGAATCCATTTTGGGACAACAATCCTGGTGACACAAATGGGAGCTATAAAACCTTGCCTTGACGCAAGTCATCGCACACACACAGACACACACTCACACTTTGATCAGAAGGCATGAACTAAAACTCCTACTTTATTTGAAAGTCTGACTCCATATATAGTATATCTACAAAGGCCAGGGACTGGGGGCGAAGGTTGACACCTCTCCCCATCCCATTGGTCAAGACAACTCTCCATCAGCTGTCCATATCTCTAATACAAAGAATGTAAACTACCTTGAAAACTACAATAACATTGGCTGTGTTTACAGACCAGAGCATGAGAAAGAACCCAAAACATGAAACTGTGAAACAGAAGAGAAGGCTGAAAAAATCAGGGCAACATTGCCTTGCTAGGATCATCTTGCTGCAGCCAGCAAAGGAGAATCAAATCAGATAGGATCTGGACCAGTTTGATTGGAGACTCCATCAAATCCTCTCCAGCACTGAGGTGGTGAGCAACTCAAAGATGTAACACTCCAGAGGTATTTGAGCAAGGGGAAAAGTGGTATGAATTTCTGGATTGGTGAGTATCAAATTTTATTTTGTTGTAACTGATCAGTACAACCAGTCCTGGGCTGACCAGCGGGATTGGTAGTTGAAAACTTAAGCTCTGTATAAATTGGATAAAGGAGGATTTGGAACAGTGACTGTCACTGTACACAACAAAAATAGTGAGTGAAAGAGTGTCCTCCTATCTTTGCTGACACAAGGTCCGAGCACTGTGTAACAGCAGGGGATCAGAACTTGAAAATAAATAAATGCCTAGGCTTTAAAATTGTTACACACAAAACTGCATGATGGGAGACAGTGCTTTTCCTTTCTCTGACAACAAGGAGCTGGAACAGAGTGTAAAAAATTATTTGCATTAGAGGTCTGGACTTAAGGATAAAGGAATTGGGTAATTGAGTATTGGCAAACTAGTCTGAAATTCTACCCTGTAGAGGGTAGAGTAAGTTGGGGAAGATCCAATGACTAAAGATAAAATGAATACATATTGTAAGCAGACACCTTACAAACTGGAGAATGGGGAAAATGGATATTTGAAGTTTTTTATTTTTTGTGTTTTGTTGCTGACTTGGTAAATGGGATCAGTTTGATTTATGTTGATGCTTTTATGACATTGTAGAGACCCATGTATGCAGAAGAAGCGTATGTTGAGAAGAGATATGCTGATGTCATGTACTAAGAAGAAAAATGCAAAGACTGTGCATTGCAGAGGGGATGAGGCAGACGTGTGAATATTAGTTCCGTCCTTTTCACATCACATAACAGGAGTGGGGACGGATGAAGAGAATATGAACCAAAATAAAGAGCATATGGAAATAAAAGATTTTAGTCCTGTTGCTGGCCAGACTTGGGGAAATAATCAACCAGTGATACAGACTTCTTTAAAAAAAGCAACAGGGGTCAGCCAGGTTTTATACATGTGCTTTTTTATATTGATATTTGTTGAACTAGAAGTGATCTGTTGGTTTGTACTGAGAGAAGCTTGAAGGAAAGCGTCAACTTTTGGAAACTGTTAACCTAACAGTTCGGTTACCCTAACTGGGGGCATACTTACGCTAGACTGATTACTATGTTACTGTGGAAAGAAAAGACACTGGCATTACAAACGTCAAAGAAACACAATAAGCAGGGGGCTCGGGGCCTGAAAGGCCCCTACTTCCCCCGCACAAACACACACGCACACTTTCAGCCTGAATCAATGTGATATTTGTAGGCAGTAAGGGTCATTGAAAAGATGGAAACATTATGATGCTGGAGAATTTTTTACAACTAATGAGGTGACCAGGGGAAAATATCAAGGAATCCCCAGGAGACCCTCTAGTTCCAGTAAAACCAGAGAAACAATGAATTTTTGATAAATAGCAGTTACATATTCAGTAAAAACTAGCTGTAAGGGCCAAGTAAAGTTACAGCACTGATTTTTGGGGCAGCTTTATGGCCATTCCTGCAACTCACAGAGTGGCCAATTGGAGATACTAAACTGATTCATGAGTTTCTATATGCCAGAATGTTGCTGTCCTTTGTAGGATGAGATTTATTATGCAAGTTAAATGCTTGAGTCAGAAAATTCTATGTATCTCACAAGAAATGGCATGGAAGGCTCAAACTGGTTTACTAATAATCCAGACCTCAGACGAATAAGACAGTCAGAAGGAATAGGATTTAAGAGCAATAAAACAAATAACTGTGGACAAATATTTATTTGACTGGTTTAGATTTAAAAGATGCTTTCTTTTGCATTTCAGTGGACGAGCAGAGCCAGACTCTGTCATACCAGGTGAAAGAACCCATTTCAAGACAACAGGAGGAGGCTTCAGTACAAGAGTTTTCTTACTCTGAAACATAAGGAATTCCTCTTTTTTAAGGTAAAAGCATGCTTTCCTGAATGGATCTGAAAATTGAGGCTGATTCATCAAGTATGGAAGTAGAACAAAACTTCTCTGAACAGTGATCAGAGATTTTGGAGAAAAAGGCATCTGTCTTAAGAGTTGTATACACTTCTTTTTTTTCCAATATAGTCATAGCAACATATGCCCCTAGTGAGTCAATGCTTGTGTCAACAACACCATTTTGCTAATAAAATTTAAGCCATTGCCCAAAAAAACCAATTTATCCTACTAAAAAGATATTTGTTCTTAAATCAATAAAATTACATCTTGCTTTGATTGCATATCTGTTAGCCAGGGATGTGATTATTTTTTGCTGTCCTTGCCAACTTAAGCATAGATGTAAAATTCTTCAAGCAGGACTGCCCATTCTAGTAGGAATGTAAGAAGACGAAATGCACTTACCACATTCTAACCTGCTAATCTGTCAATATCCTCTGAATTACTAGATTGACTGATTTACTAATTTTTCAATTAAATACAGTCAAAGCAGAAATGAGCAAAAACCTTTGCAACGTGTGAAACCCAAACAAACAGTAAACCTTGGCAGGACCATAGTTGTTCGAAAGAGCAACTCCCACACAGTGAGTAATACCCAGCATGTCACACAGATGAAATAAATTCAGAGATGTGAAAGAGAAGCACATGAACAAGACAAGGCAATCAAGAAACTGCAATCTTACAGATCTGCAAAAAGGAAAGGAAAATAGTGCTGATTGCTTCATCAGCATGACCCTTACAGTTCAGAGAAGTTTACTGCAATTTTGCATTATACTAGCATTGTACATCAAAATCTCATGTTCAGTTTGTCTTTTCCAAGGAAACAAAGTGAGCTACCATATCATGAACTTTCTGTGGAAAATGGGTGGTTATTTTCCTCAGCAATGTCTCAGCGAAAAAACTGATTTCAGATTCCCCATGGAGATTACCAAGG
Organism: Donacobius atricapilla; assembly: GCA_013397315.1. Lineage (NCBI taxonomy): Eukaryota > Metazoa > Chordata > Aves > Passeriformes > Mimidae > Donacobius > Donacobius atricapilla. The sequence goes on from WBMY01000714.1 coordinate 24,456, forward strand.
TCATGCAGAAGAACATCATAAGGATCATCTATGAGTTCCTTCAACAGATCTTCCAACTCTTTAGCAAAAATCTTCCGGTTGATGTTTGGAATACAAGCAAGTTTGAGAACTTCCAAAATGGAATTCATCATCAAATTGAAGAACCGGAGACATGTTTGTCAGAAGAACAATCAAAAGCAAAAACCAGTTTTCAGACATGGATCCTAAAAAGCTCAATATACAGCATAAAAAAGTACTTTCAAAGAATCACCAATTTCGTAGAAGATAAGCAACACAGCCATTGTTCCTGGGAAACGGTTCAAATGGAACTGAGAACATGAAATATAATTTTTGACGGTCTTTTGAAATAAATAAACCTACATAAAGAGGTAAAATCTTCTATGTTTTGTTTCTATTCAATAATATAATAATTTCCCCCTTCTTGATAGGTTTTTCATTTCCACATTTTAATAATTTTCAAATTGACAGTTGGAGCTTGTTTTCAATTAACATTCTGAGATTTAAGTTAAACATATAGAGTACTCAAATGAAAAAGCATTTGGTATCATTGCTTCCGTGGAACGTCTTTAAAAATACAAGTGGATATTGCTCCTGTATTGTCTCTTTGCACTATTTAAAAAAAGGTGTTGTGGTTTTTCCACATAAAATAACAGTTGTTTTACAACCTGAAAAGTTTACACACATTACTGCATAGATTTTATTTTTGCATAACTTCACTAACTCGGGAAAAAGGTACAAAATAAAGACATGCATAAGGAAGAAAGACCTTCCTGTAGTCTTATACATTGTGAAAATCTTAAAATTACAAAACAGATGAGAATTTAGGATGACCAAGACATCTTCAAACTCAAAAAATAATGATTGGTAGTCTTCCTAAATAAGAAAAGTTGATTACCAGTTTTGATCTTTATTTTGCAAGTATAATTGTCTCCATAGCTTATGGAGATATGTTTATATATATATATATATATGTACATATGAAATATATATAGACAGATATTTATAAATAGCTTTCTATACAGCATATTGAATAAGTACAGCATAAATTTTCAGGACATGTGGATTAACAACACTATGTAAAATATCTATGCATTCGATGTGCTTCAGGTTAACAAGAAGACAAAATTAATCTGAGAAGAACTAGTGTATGAACACAGATATTAAAAAATTTCTTCCATTCCTCTCCCATCTGTCTTTCCTTCATTCAGGCAGAACCACGCAGTACTTCAAGGTATCAGCTTCATCAGTTTACTGTTGCTAAAGACACCTTGAATACCCTACGGTCCCTGTATCACTCACTATACATTAGAAAACTGGATGACTTCTGACATGGATTTTTTCCACCTCAGATTTCATATATCTTCAAGTATATCTCATTTCTCATATTTTTTTATCATAAATGGAATGTGTCAAATTTGGATGTAAGAAGAAAAGAGTTAAAATATGTCCACGACTTCTGGAACTGGGGAAGAAAAAGGGATTAATTTGACAAAAAAATTAATGCATTGTTACCATTACCCGAGGACAGAACCTCAATATTTTGCTAAGAAGTTTTTGGGCTGGACTGGACTGTAACTCAGAAGGCAACACTCAGGTTGCCTTCCTCTCCTTTATTCAAATGAAATACATATCAAAAAATCCCTTCCCACTTTGGGAAGAAAAAACAAACAAACAATACCCTAACACACCCCTGCACCAAAAAAACCCCATCTGATTCCGCATGCAGCTACTGTAATGGATTGGTATAATCCCTTGTTCCAGGAATGCAACAACAGGGTATTTACAACTGTCTAATTTTAGGCATACAAATTAGACACGGGGATAGGGAGATCAGGCCTACCCACTCCCCTCTCACATGCTCCTGCTTTACAGAAACGGGAAGGAACTGTGTTGCAGACTCCTGAATATAATAATTCTGCTTTCAATTACCAGCAGAAGAGCTCAGTTCTTAACTGGTTGTATGGGGAATATAAGAGCAGTTTGGCACATAGATAATGTAACATTCCCAATTTCATTAGTCAGTCTCTGTTTTATTAACCACTTTGCAACTGCGTTGACACTGAGGTATGTTTGATGGCTGCAAAATATGTTCAAGTACATTTAATTCCGATTTTGGTTTTTTTTAGATTTGTTGTTTTTAATGTATGATTACTGTGGGGAGTTAACATAAACCAACTTTGAGTACCAAGCTCAAGGAAGTTGATGAACTGAAGACCGTGACCTTGAGGTTTCTCTATGCATAATGTATCAAACAAGATGATGTAAGGTTGTATCAGTGTGCCTATATTTATATTGTACTTTCTCTGCTCTGTTCTGCACTCGGATTCCAGTCTCCAAAGTGCCACGAGTCAGCACAAGCTTCAGCAGGTATGACTGCTAACAACCTGCTAGCATTTGTACTTGCACAGCCTACTGGATTCTAACTGGATTCCATCAGTTCTTCACAGGATCACAGCACGTTTTGCTTAGGTAATAACAGCAGCACAACCTAAAAAGAGCCCATCCCTAGACAGTGTGGAAACAATCACTTCCTTCATCTGCTCTTCTGGGGAGTTACTTCCATGAATATAAAGCAGATATGCCTATTAACTCCTGCATTCCTCTCTGTCAATTGTGACTCAGAGTTCCAAGATTCAGGCTGGTTGGGCTTCTCTGAAAGGGGGAAGTAAGGACCTCATTAGATGATAATGTGGGGTAACCATGTAAGCTTACCTAACTGATATCAGCTAAACAATTATAGGGAACACAGCTTTTAAGAACTGCCTATGCTAGCTCTCTGTTAAAATCTGTGCTTTTACAGGTTAAACTTAACTGTATCTTACAGAAGAAAAAATAAGTAACTGCAACCAATACTATTTTCACATTTCTCATCTGGAATTCAGTCTTAACCCTCCTAGAGGAAACAATACGCAACTTTCCACTCCTGTGGAAAGAGTTGCATTTTCTGAAACTGAATATGGTCTTCTACTATTCTAAGTCAACCAAGTCTTGACTTTTTCTTCTTTACATTAGTACTTAAAAATTAAGTACTGAACACTCTGATGAAAAATTCTAGATTACTGCTGTTACATTACAAGTAAAGTTTTTGTAACTTTTTATCACTGCTGTGACTGGAGACCAAAAGAAACAAAACCCAGGGCTGTTTGTTCAGGTTTTTTTAGTGAATTGGCTCTGATATATCTGAGAATAGTCACCACTTCAATGTCTGTCTTAATCAAGCACTCTGATATCACGCCAGTGGGAACAAGAACAAAGGGGGGAGGGGGAAAGAAGAGAAACACTAAAATGTGAAAGTGAAAATAGTATTCCATGATTCCTAGAATTAGTAACAATTTCAAAGCCACTTAAAATTCCTTTTAAGAAAAAAAAAATACTATATTTCAAGATCCTCTTGATTTTTTTTTCCTGGTTACAAGAAGAAAAAGTGAAAATTCATATTCTGCAGGGAAGCATCATTTGAAGTGATCACTGCTAGCATTTGTACTGATCAATGAAAGATTGGATTACTTTGAAATACAGACAGTTGTGAGCTGGAAAAAATAAATTGCCAAGATGAAGAGCTAGGACTGAAAGATGAAGTAAGGAATGAATAACCAAAGGGCAAGAAATCAGCCCCCAGTCACACTTTTCCAGTTTCAGCACCCTGGAAATACCACCCAAGTCCAGGCCTGGTATCAGGGCTCATGAAGCTGCTTTAAACACCTGTTCAGCGCACTCTCCAGCTGCTGGTTCAGAGACTGCACTCTTCTATCTGTTAGAATTTGCTTCAAAACTTTAGAGTGGCTTTTTATTTTTTTTTTTCCCTGAATGGTAGCAAGGGCAAAATCACAAAAACAAAAATCGAAAATCCAAAACTAATGTTCACTACAGTGGAAAGAGCAATATTTTAAGACAGAAGTGGTCATCTACTACCAACCACCTGGATATACTACACACTTCTATCCCAGAATTTAATAAAGTCTTTCTAAATTAAAAACCTATGCCTTTAGTAAGCATATGGGTATGTTGAATATTCAAAATATTTTTTTTTTTTTAATTTGATTGTACTGGTGTGGTTAGCAAATGCCCTCAACAGCAGAAGCAGCACATGTCTTAAAACTGACAACAGATTTCCTAGATCAAATGGTTCTTAGAAACTCGTGGCCAAAGAGCCCCCTGCTCTTAAAAAGTGCGTTCCTATTAAGCTACTTGATTAGGTTAAATCCCCTTTTATTTTTCCAGGGTAAATCAAACAACAGTGATGATTCACAAGACAGGCCGACCCAGTTTTACATTCTTTCTTCCTCCCTTTCCCTCTTTCCAACTTCACAACCTTGTCCTGCTTTAACAGCTGTTGAACTTTTTCCTGAGCCCATCAGACCAACAAAAAATTATCCAAATACCCAAACAAATAAAATCCATACTTTTGTTCAAAGGTAAAGATTTAAAATCAAAGAACACCACCCACTGCATATGAGAACCAGCACAAAAGAGAAAGGGGAGTGTGGCAGCAAGACTGGGTAACAAAAACAGTGAGCAAAACCTCCTGTGCTTTTCTTGTCTGGTCCAAATGCCTTCAAAATAACCTCTCAGTTAGTATATAACTGATCTTCAGCAATATCATCAGTTCCTTTGTAAGTATTTCTCCTTTATTAATTATGCTAATTATCCATCACCAGAACACCATAGTAGAATAGTACAATGTAGTTTCTCTGGAAATAAATTTACTTCTAACAGTACTTAGCTTAAAATTCCATTTATATCTTACTCATTTTAGGTTTCTCTCCATCTTATCTGGACAATGCTTGCCTAAGTCCCTGGCTCATAAGAGGCTCATAAGACACCCAGCTATCTGTCAAAGGTACTGAAGCATCTAATCCTGAGATAATAGCCTAAAACAGAAGAATGAAAATAACATCGTGTTTTGTCTAAAAGAATTCCATCTGAAATCTCAGTTTACCTAACTAGTGATAAAGACTAAGTATTAAACAAAGACAAGTATCACGTTTGTCCTGTAACGTTTTTAAACAACTGCTATTCCAAATTACTCTGTGATCCTTGTTCCCAGGGCACTTGGACCTCTCTGCTTCTCTCAATTTCTGTTCCAAAACACAAGTGCCTTCCCCAGGGCCAAGCACTTTGCTGGCAGTAAATAAAGAATATTTTTTAGGAGAGAAACACCAGTAAAGAAACTGAAGTGATCTGGTCCAGTCCCAAGTCTCACATCACTCACTAATGTGTTCTAAGCAGCATCAGCTACTACGCCAACACACCAGCAAACTGCATAAAATCATCATTGCAAGAGGCTTGATGCCAAGCAACATTATGCCATGCTGCACCCACCTTCTTTCCCCTTTAGCGCTTTCTGGAATTCAATATTGCTTGACTGTACCCTACCTTGTGCTCATGTTTTTCCTACCCTACAGCCCACTTTCAGATGAACAGCCTCTGCACTTGCACTGCAGTTCTCTTTTAAGCCAACAGCAGGTACCCCTAGTGCGTGCGAGTTCTTGCACTAGCAATTATACTAATTTCTCCATAAGAAGCACTGGGTCAGCCTCTGAGAGGCCAGCTGTCAGGCTGTCACACTGTGACTGCAAAGACTTGCAGGGATTTCAAATACTGTATTCCACTAGGGAACAAGGAGTTTAACACAAACTATTTTTCCTTAAGCAACCTTGCAAACTAAAAGCAAAATCCAGCACCTTGAGCCTGTGCCTCCACAACTAACAGACCTAGCAGATTAACTGCATGGCAAGTTTCTTGAGACACTAACTTCGACCACAGAATTGAAGAATGTGCAGCAAAATTGCCGGTTTTAAGAGGCTGTGTATCAGCGTTTGCGACGGAAGAGGACAAACTCCCAGCTGAGTCTCCCATCCCTTTCCTCAACACGGTTACAACAGCAGACAGGGCTCCGGGCCTCGCCTCCCTGCGGCACAGCACGGTGCAGAGAGGCTGCGGGAGCTCTGCGCCCAGCCCGGCCCGGCCCAGCTCGGCCCTCCCGCGCTCGGGTGCGGGCAACAGGTCCAGAGAGCCCGTGGCTCCCGGGCAGCACCGAACCGGGTCCTGAAGCTCTGGAGGAGGCACGCAGCGACCGGCCTCTGAGAGACGGGACAGGGAGAAGGAAAACGAACAAATAAACAAATAGCCACCTCCCCCCCCC
>WBMY01000720.1:212-20725 GCA_013397315.1 Donacobius atricapilla
TGTTTCCGGCCTTTGCCGCACCTCTCCCCCTTCTGGCCGGGCTGCGCCGGCGGCAACGTGGCAGCTGCTGCCGCCGCCCGCCCCCCGCCTCCCGCGATTCAAACACAGCACCCTCGCCTCGCCTCGCCGGCGGACAGCCAATGCGGAGCCGCCCGCCGCACAGATCGAAAGGAGGCTAAGCCAATCACAAGGCGAATTCATATCCAGCGACCAATGAGAGCCAAGCGAGGGCGGGTCTGGAGCGGCCGCGCCCCGCCCCGCGGTGCGCAGCCTCCCGGCAGAAGAGGTGGGTCGGTGCCTCTGGAAGGGGCGGNGAGCACTGAGGGAAGAGCGTGAGGAGGGACCCGCCGTGGTGTCCAGGTGCGGGCCGCCTCTCCCTCTGAGCGCGGGAGGGGAGGGCGGAGCGGGGAGCCTGCAGTCCGACATGGGCTGGCTCCATCACCGCACCTCGCTCGAGCGGCCGCCGCTCCCCCTCGCCTCTTTTCCTCACAAAGCGGAGGGTTTCCTCTCCGGGGACTTGCTGAGAAAAAACGAGCGTAACTTCCCCATTCTTACGAGACGAGCCCTTTCAAAGGTGCAGTCCTGCGAGCTCCCCGCGGCTCCCGGAGCGGGCACCGGCCTCTGTGAGCACTCCCTGAGCACTTCCCCTCAGTGCTACCCCTCGGGACTAGCAGCGCGTTTGTTCTGCCTTCTGTCCTAACGTGGTGCTAGTCAGGTCAGAAGGATGAGGAAGGTCCGTGTGTCCAACCAGTGTGTCAGGGCTGCGAGCCCTGCACAGCGGTTTGGGAGCCGGCACGGCACAGCCGCATGTCAGCTAGCGCGCCTCAGGCAACGTTTGCTATTATCTCTCGGAATCCACTTTTCTTCTTTAGACTCCTGCTCTAATTTCTTTTAGCAATTGTCGTCCTGCTGTGGGAGAAACGCAGGTAATGTCACACTGCATCTCACTGGCCCGAACAGCCTGTTCTTTCGGCCTCTGAGTATTAACACAGTTGTAACCACTAGACATTTCTGAAACCGACTTGCCTTCTATGAGTCACAAAATGTGCACCCGTGCCTTGACCTGCTCAGTATAAATGCTGACTATTAAGAAGAGGGAGGGGATGCTCATGCATGATTTCATTGTAGTGCTATTAAAGGGAACATCTGGGGAAGGAAGTGTGGTACCTCAACTTCTCATTGAACCTGTTTCATAAACAAATTGCTGGACCAGATGTACCAATTAGGGTAGAGTTGTGTCAGATCCTGCATATTACCATTAGTCATGGTACTAGAGGCCAGTTTGTGCCTTGTTAGAAGATTTTTCTTGAAGAAATTTCAAATATCTTTCAAATTTTCTGAAACTGAGGGGACCGTTTTTCATTTGTGTCAGAAGGAATCAAGTCAAACAATGAAATGACTGCTGGTAATGTTAGTGTGAAGCACGTTTATTCTTGGTACTTGTGGAATTTGAAGGAAAGTCTCCCTATTCTCTATTTTGAAGACCAGTGAAGGGTGCTCCAGGTAGAACTAGAGGTGAAATGCCTACCTTTCCAAAAGCCCAAATATCCACTATATAAATAATTTCAGTAAGTATATTTGTGAAGGTTTGAAAAAGCAAGTGTGATACTTGCTAATAACATACTCATTGTAATGACTTTCATATTAATATCAAACTTATTTTTTAAAAGAAACATTTCAAATGTACATCTTTTCAATAACCTTTTTCTTCATTTTAGGTTTCTCAATAAATGATTGTGAAACCAAACTTGCTCCAAAAATGCAAAATTTCATCCCCAGAAAATGGTGTTGTCTTTACAGATGTAGAAAAAGTTTGAAGTCATTCCCAATTATTAAAAAAAACAGTCATATTCTCAGAAATAAATTGGCTTTAATAAAACAAATTCTAGGGTTCCAGTTGTTTGTCAACTTGATTTTTTTCTTAGCTATAGAATGAAGTTACCTACTCTTTGCATCATGTTTCATATCACAGCATCTTACATATATATGCAAAAGCGCATCCGCACTTTATTTGCTCTTCAAGAGTTCATTTTCCATGTTTGGGGGACGGAAAATCTGCATGTTCCATCTTCCCCAGTCCCTACCTGATTTGTGGCTTTTGCGTGGTCCTTGCCCGGTGATTCTGAAGTTCCTCCCTTCCTGCACAGCCACCTTGTAAACCACAGGAAGGCTGGAAACAGCCCTGGCTTTCATTTCCTGTTTCTCCCATGGTTATTTTTATGAGGAGGTGAGGGAGCTGCTTATAGAGCTGCTGATCAAGCAGATATTCAAACTAGGTATTTTGATGGATATGTGAAAATTGCATTTAGGGTAAAATTGTTAATATGCAGAGGAGCAAAGTGTGAACTATTGACATAAAGCAGGTTGTAACGCTCTGCATAGTAAGGCTGAAATTTGAACTTGAGGTATCAAAATGAATAGCAGACAGCTTCCTTCAACAGACTTAAAAATAAAGCTTCAGTAAAAACAGATACCTGGGGGTAATTATGTATTGAGCTTATAGACTCAAGTATGGTCAAGGGCTACTTTTAGGTAGCTATTAAGCAGCTTTAAAAGGTAGAAGTTCCCTGGAGCTGGCTCTTTTCATGGCATAGTTTACACCAAACATGCTAAGGTAATTGATGGAAAAGATCAGCATCTTAAAAATTTGTTGTCTGAATATCTGATTGATAGATTAAAGAAATCTGTATTCTTGGGCTGAATCTCTGTTATTTGGGCATACATAAAATGCGGTGTGTGCTACTTGCTACATTTTATTTACATGCAGTCTTCATACCATGAAAATGTTAAATTAAAGGTGTTTTGTTCTAATTGTTTTATGGTTTATTAGGTGAAAATATTGCTTCCGTGACTTCTTAACAATTAGTATTTTAAAACAGAAGGGCAAAACTTGGTATTTGTTTTGAAAGAAATATTCCCCTACGTGCATACTGCGCTTGACATTCATAGCGTTGGAATACATAAGGAGTTGAGTCACTTCATTCCAACACTGTCCATAATTTTAAGAATATATAGCTAGCAAGAAAGAGCTAAAATGTATGCAATTACTTTGAACTCTACAGCAAGGTGAGTGTTTGCAATAGCAGGTTTTTACGTGGAGTCTATACGTCGGTTAGGAAGTGTTTCTTTTAAATTTTTGTCTACCTGTTCCATTGACTTTTAAGTACTGATTTTACTTAGAAATGTCACCTGATAACTTATTGTTTTGGGCTCAGTGTCATAACTCAGTAAAATGTGTTTCTGATTTAAAAAAAAAAAAGAACGGGAAAATTTTCCTCCAATTATCCATTTTTGCACCTCTGAAACAAGCAAATCCCCCATGTTATTTTAATTTGGAAAATTATTCTGCTAATTATTGTAATTCTCTTTTGTAACTTGAGGAAGAAGAGAGCTGTACTCTTGGAAGATGAAGATTCTTTGGGGAATTCATGCTAATGCGCTGGCATATTCCATGACTACCTTAGGTGCTGGGATGATGAACAGCATTTTTAATTTCTACTACGTTAAGCTTTTCCTAAACAGATACAAAATTTCAGAAAGTGCATTTCATATAGCACAGGTACTGTACAAGGGAATATTTTGATTACCATGTTGTGCTATGTGTCAGTGTTATTACAACAAAGTGAGTCTTTTAATGACATATTAATTTTGGAATCATTGCAATTAATTAACAGTAAATTATATTTGACTTTAGTTAATCCGTAAGCAACGGAACTTACACGTAAAGCACATTGTCAACAGTCTATAGAGTAACAATCTCCACACTTAATTGCTGGAAAGATTTTTACGTTTCATAGCTTGAAGTCATTTTCTAAACTGATCTTGCACTTCAGCTCCATAGATAAGTTTGACATTAGTGCTTTCCTATGAACTGTTTAAGTACTTGAATACTGCATTTATCCTGCAAGTCATTATCTACGTGAGTAACTCTTGTTGTAAATGGTCTCCTGAAAGTAATGGCCCAGCTCATGTTTTGAATTAACTTGCTGTGAGAATAATATCTGAGCTTTGGAGGATGAAAGCCCATATACCTAAGGTTTTGAAAGAGTGGAGACAGTTTATTTCACATGGTCACCTACCTACTTATTCATCTTATTTTTTCAGAATTCCTATAAACCTATGAATACCAATAAGAATTTGTTTTACAGTCTGTTTTGACCTGAGTAGCTTTTCCATATATTTATTTCTCTGCAGCTTTCTCCGTATAGTTTTTCTCTGTATGTATTTCTGAATAGAGGTTTATTTGAAATAAATAGGTCGTGTTTGTGTAACCTCTGCAGCAGAACGACAGCAGTGATGAACTCCCTTGTCTGTGGCAGGTCGTGTTCATGATCTGGAACGCCATCAACGATCCCCTTTTCGGGTACATTCAGGACAACTCCCGGCTGAGGTGCTGCGCCCGGCGCCGGCTCTCCATTTTGTATGGGGCGCCCTTGTACGGCCTGGCCTTCCTGCTGCCCTGGTTCCCCTGGAGGCAGTACCGGGACGGGGACTGGCTCAGCGGCCTGCACCTCACCGTCGCGCTCTGCGCCTTCGACGGCCTGCTGACCTTCGTGCTGCTGGCGCAGTGCGCGCTCTTCGCCGAGAGCTGCCCCGGCCACGAGGGCAGGCTGCGGCTCCTCAGGTACAGCCAGGTGGCCACGCTCCTGGGCTCCAGCAGCGTTCTCTTCTCTGGGCTCGTCTCAGATAACATGGAAAACTTCGGGCGTTTCCAGGCCTTCGCTGTCTTGGTCGCAGCGCTGGCGACGGCGTGTATGTGTTGCACAGGTAAATACAGCACGAGTCAGTATGAGCAGAGGGAGATTCACGCCGAGGATGCTGATCTGGACAACGGTGCTGGAGCTCTTTCCTTGGCCTCAGTAGTTTCACTGACGAAACAGATCGTGACAGAGAAGAACTTCCTGTGTTTTGTAACCATGAACTTCTTCCAAGTCTTCCACCTAGCCTTCTACAACAATTTCATGATGATCTTTGCAGATAATCTTATTCCTAAGGATATCCTTTCTTCCTCAGTAAGGAGTATCATGTATGGAGCAGGTTTTATTTGTCCTCAGGTAGGCAGTCATACTTCTTTATTTCTAAATATGAAAACCTGATCTTTGAGTAGTTCACAGTATCCATTTAATGCTTGAAAAAACGCGGTATTTGGCGTAAGGCATTGGCCAAAATGAGTACTAAATCTCACTCCCTAGCGCTCTAGAAGACAAAAGCATCTCTCTGCAGGCTGATCAAGTGTAAGAGGGAGAGAGAGCAGACAGACAGACTGGCGGAATATCTGTTTAAAACAATGTGAGAAATGAGTAGGCAAGGAATGAATGTTTTGTATCCTCCAGTTCTTACGATACCTAAGCATAAAGGAATGAAAAACATGGCCAAGATCAAACATTTCTAAAAGCAACATCTACTGAATTCTTTTTTCTTTTGTTTTCTAATATTGTGTATTACAAATGAAAGACTAAGCTCTTCTTCAGGAAGTTTCTGAAATAAACTGCACAAAATACCAGAAAAAATTATGAAGTATGAAAAACATTGTTAAAATCTGTGGTATGTCAGTCATGGAAACCAAACAAAACCCTAAACAGCTGCTTTTGGAGGACAATACATTCCCATTTATTTTGTTGTTTGCTCTCTTGGTCAGCAGTATTTATGGAGAAGAGAGACATAGTTTTTAAGAGCCTAGTCAGGGATGAGGGGAGGAGTGATGAACTGAAAAGAGAAAGACAACCCAAAAGTGCAATGTGTTGAGAACAAGAAAAGCAGCAAAAGTACATCCCACAGAATGTGACCATACTTGTCTGCAGTAAATCAAAAATTCCTCTGTTCGCTGCCTTCTAACTTCTTTCTCTAGATCTTTAAAACCTTTCTTTGTGTTTACTTATTGGGTGTTGAAAGTCAGGATACTCAAAATATGAGTATCCTGACATTCATCACAGGTGCTGATGGTATTCAGGATTTTTTAAAATCATGCTGTTATTGTCATTAAATTGTAATGGGTTTTGATAAGTGATACTTATAAGAAGATAAATGAAACTGGAATTAACAGCTCAATTTCAGTTCCCATTCTGGCATTTGCATATAAAACATACAGCTCCTGAACATACCTTCTGTTCCATAACTCCTTACTATCTTCAATTTCAACTTTTGTCCTTAACACAGGTTTAACAGTTTGGAGGTTTTCCCCCATACCTCAGACAGTTAGTGAACTTTGGAAATAAAACAGAAGCTACAGAAGTTAGGAGAGCTTAAATACTTTTACACTTAATATATAACAATCACTTTTATTGATAAAATCAGTGTGACAGTGTGAAAAGAACATTCTTTCAGAAAATGCGTCTCTCTCTGCTCCCCAGAGACTCTTTGTCTGGAAGGTCACTGAACCGTAGAGGGTTTGCTGTGACCTTATTTTTCTCAGGTTTTGTCCCTTTGAGCTCAAGATACAATAAGAGAATTCTCTGATGGCAATGTCCTGAACTTCACTTACTGGAAAAACACCCGACCCTTGTAAAATAAAGCTCCTTTTTATGAACTCTGCTTCAGTGGCCTCTACTGAACTAGAATTCAGCTTCTGACTTAGGTTCCTTCTAGCAGTGGGTATGAGGAATACAACCTGCCCACAAGGAAAACATTGCTGTAACATAGACAAACAACTTTGAATTTGCATCATTGTTAGTGTTTTCCTTACGAACAGTCTTAGAGACGTGCAAGTAGTGAGGAATTTTCGAAGTCATGACTACTTCCTGAGACAGGGTTATTTTGCAATTACAGGGAGACAGGAACATGGTGTTTACAATAGCAGGCATTACATGATCCCTTCATATTTCCAGTGGAGGCACTTTTCAGCAGAATCCCTGAAAACAGCCAGGGGGAGGAGTATGTTTTAAGTTTCTTATAACAAGATGTTTTTCTTATAGCAACTTTCCAGATTTGTTTTACCTCCCTGATCAAGTAGAAACCTTGAGCTTTTTTACAATAGCATTTGCCATGGTAATCTTTGTCTGACAGTAGCATCCTGGTTTTATTTGTTATGTTAAAAGCAGTTCAGTGTGGGAACAATTGTGCAAGGGAAATTCTTTCCTGTTCTTCATCTGACTATTACACAGTTCATCTCTGTAACAGAGAAGAAAGGAGAAAATGTGGATCTTTATACATTTTGTATATTTGTGACAGAGATGAGGACCATGTACATGCAGATGGTGACAAAGGCCCATATAATAAAAAGAACATAATTCATTACAGGATGTCCTATTGAAAGTGAAAAATGAGGAACAATGTAGAAACTTAATTCTTTTCATACTATAATGAACATTTAGTATCATTTTCATGGGTTAGCCAGTCACTAGAGTCTCCGAATCTACTCCTTGGCAAGATTGGCAAAATGAAAACTCAGCCATGCACAAGCACTGGCCTCTGCCTCTCTCTGCTTGCTAGTAAAGCCTCTAACTTGCTTAGTTAAAGCTGTCCTGGTGAGCTTGCTTTGCAACTTAAAAATCATGCTTGATTTCTATAAATATCAATGAAAATAGTAATATTAATGGAAAAGCAATTACTGAAAATACATCTTGTCAGCAGTTAAATGGCAAGATGCTTGATTTACAGTTATCATACTGCAAAGCTAATACTTCAACGGATATCAAAAGTAAAGATCATGAGCAGTGGGTAATAGTTAGGCATTGTGGGAAACTGTTTCCCTCAGGATATAGCAGTTCTCAGGGGCTGGTTTTGAGTGAAAGGAGACTGTACCTAGTAGAGGTGGTACAGACTGAGGCAGTAGAGGGTTATCTGTTCGATTTCTATTTTTTTAATTTGTTGAACTTCTGAGGGTCATTGTTTGGGGTTTTTTTTCTTTAAAGGGTATTAATTATGTCAGGTCTGTGTTTTATAGCTCTCCTAATGCTGAGACACTGTACTGTATCTTTTCAGTGCCTTGTTCTTCTCAGTCATGCTTCGTTGAAGAAGTTTGGTTATTACAGAATCATCTTGTTTTCCTTCTACTATGAAGGAGTAGCTGCTGCTATCATGTGTCTTCTAGGGCAAGAACACTATTATCTGCTGGCATTTTATGTCACAACAAACATGTAAGTAAATCCACTCCCCTGTTCATAAACACAGCTGAAATACTTCGAGCAGACGCTGTTATTTCCATGAAGATTCTGCCTCTGCTTTCATGGTTTTCATTCTCTTTCACTTATCAGAAAAGTTGAAACTCCAGATAGAGCTTTTTTTTCTTTTAGCTTTCATTTTATTGTTTCAGCTTTTAATTTCTGCTTGAAATTAAAAAAAAAAAAAAAAAGCCTGAAATGCAAGCAGCAATTACAGTTTGCAGGTACATGCCTCCAGTCACTTAAACCTGAGATGCAAGGGAAGGAGAATCTCCTGTTTTCCACAGCCGTGGTAGAGCTCAGCAGAGGAACTCCCCAGGGACTGTACTGGGAGAGCTCAGATCGCACCCAGTACTGCAGGGGCACTGCAGGCAGGTCTGGGTGACTCAGGTGCCTGCTGGGTGACAGCACGGAGTCCCCTTCCCCTGGTGCTCAGCAGCGAGGTGCCAAGCAGTAATACTTTCACATAAGTATGTAATGATACATGCAAAACCTCGCCTCAAGATAAAGAGCTGTTGTTACAGCACTTTGGTTTTATTTCTTCATGTTCTCTTTCATTGTTGTCTTTCTACGTGTTCTTTCCTGCCCTCCTTTTCTTTCTTTCCCTCCCCACCCCGTTTTCATTCTTATTTTCAGTATTGCAGTCATGGGCTACTCTAACACTGAATTGTGTGAGCAGTAAATTGAATTTCGTTGTCTGCATGTTTTAAATGATGAAGATGTGTTTTGATTTCTCCAAGACAAAAATTCTGAGGTACCTGAAGACTGTATGTTTAAAGTGCTAGTTGTTCAAAGTACCTTGTTAGTAAAAGCTCATCACACCCAAAATTTAGTAAGACACAGAAATTGTCATATTTGAGTTTATTGTTTCATTTGGCTCTTTGTAAGAATCAGCTGTGTATGTGTGTGTTTAAATGTGTATCTATAGACATCTATATACACTGTAAATACATATATAGGAATGCATGTAAACTATTCTATTCTAATTCTTCCACCTTGAAGTTTATCTTCCACGTGGTCACATCTTTTCCAGATTTCAAGAGCAAATTTTCAGTTTCCCCTTTTTCTGAGGTGTTTATTTTCTCCTGATCATTTTAAATGATGTTTACTGATAATGTGAATTTATTGTCAAAGTATTCATGACCTTTTACACCAATGTCCAGAAAAAAAAAAGAAGAAAACCTCCCACTTTTAAGTTTGCATACTGATTTCTAATTCTCAGCTAATAAGAACAGATCTGGTAATGCTTTCAGATAGATCACCATGTTTTAAAGAACATCTCAGCTTTGTGTGATTGATGAATATCAGTGTTGGTTTGTTTGTGCTAGAATGTCAGTTACAATTTCATTATAAAGTGAATATAAGAACTGTGAACATCTTCAATATTTTGTTTTCCTTTAGGGTAATTGTGCAAGCTTCATTTAGCTTGTTCAATTTGCCTTTGGCAGATATTGTTGATGCAGATTTAATAAAGCACAAGAGGAGGTATGTCAGTCATTACCATTTTCTTAAACATGCTGTTTGCCTTGTTACTCTTTGGTAATAAATTATGTCAAAGTAAAGACAGTAGAGGATCTGGGATCCTTGATACAGAAGTAATTTTTATGAGAGTAACTTCTCTTAGCATAAATGAAGATCAGAACTTGAGTAAAGTTTCCTACAGTTACTTCAGTAGAGATATTCAAACAGATTATTGGATCATTTCTCTTTCTTCTTAGACTATAATGTAAGCCAAGTCTTTCCAAGTTTTGTGGCTTTATTTTTGTTAGCTTCAATTGAATTACTTTGTAACCAGACATGTCTATAGTCATGTGTGGAATTTTCTGAATAAGGCCTTTTCAAGATGGAAAAAGTGCTAAGAAAGCTTTGCCTGTGCTGGGTAAAGTGCAGATTTCAAAGTCGAACCAGTTCCTTTATCTCCCTGAAGTAAAAGTGATAAAACCTGCTGCATAATAGCATATTGCAACTCCTTGATCTTTTGGATTTTTATCAAAGTGCACATAACTTCCTGTTGGTTCCATCAATTGTTTTGTAAGTGTAGATTCAATCCTGTTAAAGAACTTGCCCCTCAAAGGCAAGATCTGTTGCTTTCATGAGGAAAAAATTGCCTCATTTTCTGGCCTATGCAATCAAAATCTTCAGTTGTAAGTAATTCTCCATGCGCTGTTCAGTCTAATTTAACTTCAATAATTACTCAAAGTGCACAAAGTTGAATTTAAGTATGAATCACTTCAGAATTAGGGCCAAGCTGTGTCTATGTATGTATGTGTGCATATATTTATATATATACACATACACGCACCCCACAGAGGTTTGTAACTTTTCATTTCCAAAGAAATTTAACTTTCGTTATGAGACTAGATCTGTTTGCTGTAATGTGGGAACGAGATAAATCTAAGGATCATGATATTTAGCATTTGCATATTAACAGGATTTCAAGCTTTTTAAAATCACAATTGTAATTAATATAGTAATAAGTTTGTGTTGTGCACTAATTTGTTTTTTCCCCCAAATATTTTAGATTACCACTTTCCTCTATGGTTTTTGGTACCAATGCTTTATTTACCAAGCCTGCCCAATCTTTGGCTCCAATGGTTGTGGTGACAATACTAAATCATTATGGATATTATAACCTGAATAATGTACCTGGTCATCCTGATATAAGGTGAGTTCAAAAGAGGTACTTTAAATCTTAGAAAATAACATGAAATACTCCTGTAGTCTAAAAAGCAACCTGATCAGCAATTTGCATCAAATGCAGTTTGAAAACATAAATACTTTAAAAATACTTATCGGTTGTTTTTGTCTGTGTAAGAAGTAGAAATGTTTTTTAAAGAGTAAATAATTTATTTAACAATAANGATCACATAATAGCTCTTACTAAGATACACGTTGTCCTGGCTTCTGCATTTTGTTTACCTCATAAACCTCCTTCCTTCAATATATAATATATAATGTTAATGAGATCCATTTTTTGTTTGAGAGAAAGCAGTATAGTCACTGGAGGGAGGGAATTTGCCCCGAGTAGGAGTGTGTAATTTTGGCTCCAATACTCCTTACCATTCTAATGCTAATGATTTCATTGCAGTCCCTGGAGACCTTAATGCAGCAGAAAGCTGTGGTTGCTGGTTAGTTGGACATGTGTGGGCTTTCATAAAAATAAATTAACAGGGAATAACCACACTGAAAGGGTCACAGGCTGTATTTATGACCATCAGGAGGAAATGGCAACAGAAGGAATAACTGAAGTCAGGGCTAAATGGAAAAATCAGTCCTGATTAGGATTTACTTGAGGAAACAACATGAATATCCTGACAGGTACATAGCTCTCCTAAATTTTTAGTAAAAAACCTAAAGACACAGATGAACACAATTGTACGTGAACTTTAGTGGAGAGAGGTCTGGTTATGTGTCACCTGAGGTTAGGAGAACATTCTGTATTTGAGGGATTTTCTAAAAAAATGCATGAGGACAAGCGTGACATAAAAGAACAACAGGTGGTCTTCAGAAATGCACCCAGACAGAAACAAAGGCAGCTTAGGTTGGAGGCTATGTGTGAGAACAGCTTATTTTAATGCATTCTGTAGATAGCCAGTGAGATGATGTGAAGAGGACATGAACCTCATTATAATGTCAAAAATGATGAGTGATTTTTGCAGAAGAGTGGTAAGTTGAACTGGATGTGGATATGAGAGGGCTGAATATATTCATCTTGATGATTCAGAGAAATTCAGATTTGAAACATAAAAACTGCAGTTCTGATCCCTTTCAGTCAGAGAAATGATCCCTTTGTGGATGGATTTTAAATCACAGTAGTCATAAATCTTTTTTGCCTGGTAAATATCCCCTGGACTATAGCAACAATAAATCTATTATATAGAGAGTTGAAATACTTGGAATGCTCAGTCTATAAAACCTGTGTTTTCACTTGAGTCATGCTGAAATTTTATTTATTTCACTTGGGCCAGGAACAGCATAAAATATACAAAGCTGAGACTAGAGAATCAGAGCACCTGAAATATATTACGTGTTTCTCTTGCACCTCCTTTCAAAAATAATTTCTTTCATATGAAGCAGTTTGCCAGTGTTTCCTGTATATGGAGTGTGTGAATGGGTTTTCCTTTGCTTGCAAATGGAGTACAGGGTTGATACACAACCCATATAGACCAGAAAACTCGAAGTTGTTTCTAAGGAGTCTGTTTGCCCTTGGCAATGTACCCAGACCATTGACTGAGCTAAAATACTTATATATATATTAAAAACTGATCTTGTATTTCAGCCATAGGCAGACACTTCAAATACACTTGCCTCAGGACAAAGTTGTTTGAGGACAAACAGAAACTAGAGATGGTTTAAAATATGCTCAAACTGTTTTGGGGAAAAATAAAAAGGCATTTCACACATGTGAATTACATAAATTGAAGTATTATGACCCATGCCAATACAATCTCAGCTCTACCCTTCCTCCTTCTCCAAAGCTGGCAGTATCTGTTAAGTGTTTTGGAAAGCATTTGCTTTATTAGGTGTAGTGGCAGTGAATTGTGAAGATAGTACAGAGGACCCTTCTTCTGCATTAACAAAATGTTTGGGCCCTGAATAAATACGTCTGAAGAGTTTCCAGCAATGTTGTTTATGGGGACAAGGCAGAATATGAAGCCTATACACTATTTGCTGCATTCTGTATTATTTTTAATAATTTATTTTACTAAAAATTATTACAATTTCTTGACCTGAGAGTTAAACTGTAGCAACAATGATGGAGCAGCTAATCCTGGAAACCTCCAGGCACAGTGAGGACAATAAAATCATCAGTAATAGCCAGCATGGCTCCACCAAGGGGAAGTGATGCTTGACCAACTTAATAAACTTCTGCAGTTAATTGATTTGCCTGGTGGGCAGGAGAAGGCAGTGGATATTGCCTGCCTGGGCTGCATTTCTAATGACCAGGCTAATGGGACAGGATGGACCCTTGGGAAGTTTGGGGTGACACGAAGCTGGGCTGTGGCAGGTGCACAAAGTCCTGCCAGCAGGGCAAAGGTGATCCTTCCCCTCTGCTCACACATTGTGCCACATCCTTAGGAAATGTGGTCACTGCAAGAAGTTAAGCACTTTGTCATGGAAAGTGTTTTTTAATATCCTTAAAACGTGAGCAATACTTTGCAGAATGGAGTGTCCTGGTTTTTCCTTTCTTCCATCATCATAGCAAAGCAGTACATGCCCTGTATGGCTTGAGACGTTTTTTGTTCTTGTTTGGGTTTGGGTTTTTTTTAGTTTGGCTTGATTTTTTTTTTCCTTTGCTATGGAAAAGATGCCTAATTTCAAACCTCCCTCTTCTGGAGAGCCACTGCAACTACCACCAGCTTCTCCTGGGTGGTTTTCAAATTTGCTCTTCAGAATAAAGTTATTTGGCAGCAACTCTTCATTATTTATTGAAGGCACTTTAAACTGTTAATGCTGTCATACTGAATTACTGAACTACCTGACATTCTGTTCAGAGTGATTTTAGGGCTGTTTAGGGAAACATTGTATGTTTTATTCCTGCCTGTGCAAAAAAAAAAAAAGGTAGATGTGGAAATTTCTGAAGTTACTTGTTCAGCTGTAATTGTGATCAAATCCAAGCTCTGCTCTTGATTTATCCCAGTCCCTTAATGAAATATTTTCCCATTCCTTGTTTTGTGTATTACAGATATTTTTTCATAATTCCTGCAATAACTTAAAGGTTTTACAGTGCAATAGGTAATACAGTTTTCTTAAATCAGCATCATTCCAGGGAAACCAAATCAGGATTGCACAGTGTGAGTGACTTTGCAGACGTTCTTTGTGTAAAGATGGAATAATGTTAGTACTGAAAACTGCAATCCTCTTCAGTGTGCAGAACAGGCCAAATGCCAGCCCCGACATGCTGAGGAAGTGTGTCTGAGTCCTGTTCTCATCCTTAGGTGGTTAAATAACGTGTCTGTGGCCTCCCTGCTGGCACTGCTCCTGCAGTCCCTGGGGGCACTTGTGCCAGAGCTCTGCATGCTGCGGGCTCCTTCCCCTCTGGGTGCCCTGGAAATGCATTTGGCTACAGGCCAGTAAACAACTCCAAATGGTAAATTATTGTCCCTGCCAATAAACATTGGCTATGGACCAGTGGCCTGCTAGTGAACACTTGCAGTCAGCAATGCAATTGCCCAAGTGATTAAGTGATTCACTGGTGAGCCTGGGGGCTTTTGTTTTCTTATGTAGCATTAGCAAGTACATGACTTGAGATAAACTGTGCTCATTGATGAACCTGTGTCTGTACTAAGGACAGAATCTGGGCTTTGTTGGCGGTTGCAAACATTTTTCCTGTTAAACTGAGTGGGACATGAGTTGATTCTTTCATGGTTCAGAGGAGCTCTTGGGTTTTATTCAAAAATCTGCTCAAAGTTTGGGGTATTTTTCAGATTTCAGGTTTTCTGGACCATGTCCATAGCTGTTCTGCGTCTCGTATCTCATCCCTGAATGCTAAGGAAAAAAATTAGCAAGGAACATAAACTGCCTCATGGAGAGGAAGTTCACTTAGGGGCTGTTCCTCAGCTTCAGTTGACTTTGCTGATATTTAAGTAATTAGAATCCCATAATTAACAGAATTCAAGTAGATAATGACTCCAGCTACTAGATGAATGCCAAAATGCATGCTTTGAGCTGTCAGAAACAATACTGCTCATAAAAGGGAACTCATTTAATTCCTGTATTTTCTTTCTTCATTCATATTTGCTGATGCTTTTATTTATTTTTCATTAGAGAAGATTTAGATGAGAAAATGCCATGCATTCATTAGAAAAAAATGAAAACTAGTGTTAATTTCACATGTATTCTTTCTATGGCTTATATTATCTTGTAATCATTTATTTTAAAACCAAATGAAATAAGGCCTGATATTTCAAACAGCCCTTGAAACCACACCTGAATTTTGTGCAATTATCATTACTTCTATCTAGCACTCAGCAACAACACACTCTGTGGATAGTTAGTAGCTCAGATTTCAACTCAAATAAATTAATTTCGTGTTCAAATGTTTGCTTCCATTTTCGACTTTCCTTTCTCTTCCAAATTTTTGAGTCTTATTAAAGCTTTTTGGATGCTCTGTTCTATAATTGCATGAAATTTGCGTAAATTGATTTCCATATTACATAATCAGGAAAGTACTGAACAGGATTTCTTAGGATGTATTAAAATTAACTCTTTGTGTGCTAAGTGTCTGAATTCCTCCCAGCTAGAGAAAACAATATATAGTGCATATCTGCATGTAGAATTAGAAAATACACAAGATATTTCTATTTTTTTTTTTTACTTAGAATTGACTGTACAGTAGCATGTCTATGTGTTTATAATGGGAATGCTTTAAAATTAATTTGTTTAGTGACCATGGGAGTTAATCTTCATATTGAAAGCTGTGTTCTCATTTGTTTCAGCAGGTCATTTTTAGCTCTCCATGATGCCATGTTCTACCTAGTCTGTCTGGTTCCCCTCTGCATTGCAGTCCTACAGATCCTGACCTGGACTCCCTTTTCCATCCAGAACAGCCACCTGGCAGCTCCACAGTAAATATGGACCCAGTGGTCAGTGCATCTCCTGCTGAACCACAAGAGAGTTCAGTAAGTTTTTCATGTGAGAAATTGCAAGATGAAACACAGTTTGAGCTGTTTCAGTAAAGCTTCATTTTCAGTCTCTCTAGACTGTGAATCCCATTCAGCCTTAATGCTGAGCCTACACAAGTTTTTTCTAGTTCAGTTACTTTCTTTTAAGGGGGTTTATCCTTAATTGCTTTATTTAAAGTAATTTCGAGTGTATACTGATTCCTGTTAACTCATTTGAAGAAAAGAAATGGCAGATCAGGGAAAGGGATCCCAATCCAGCACCTGGAATTCAAGGGAACTGTATTTTCTGAAGCTTACTGGTGGATTAGTTTTGC
This sequence comes from Donacobius atricapilla, assembly GCA_013397315.1. Lineage (NCBI taxonomy): Eukaryota > Metazoa > Chordata > Aves > Passeriformes > Mimidae > Donacobius > Donacobius atricapilla. The sequence continues at coordinate 16,251 of WBMY01000720.1, forward strand.
CATACTGACAAAATGGCAAATCTCTGAAGTTAATCTGGAAGATCCCAGTGGACGTCCCTCGTGAATGGCAGGGAATTGAAGAGAGCAATTTAGATAGTGTCTAGGTGGCCAGTATCAAGACAATTCTGACAGCTACCAGGAAGAGCCAAGAGTTATTAACTACCCTGTGAAAGTCTGTGTGAGGCTAAAGAAGAAAAGGATTCAGATGCTGTTCAGTGTTTCTCAATATGGAAAAAGCTCCCTAAGTCCTCACTGGCTCTTTGAATCTCTGGTTGGTGGAAGGTCAGGCCAGTTTTCTGGCTTTAAATGGGAAAATAATTTTTGAGGTGTCCTATAGTTAGTGCTTCATACAGAATGTCATTGTGGCAAGGACAGCATTAGTCTGGATGCAGGGTTCAGCTCTTGAACAAATGTAAGCACACACAGTTACTAAAGCAAGCCTACCTGTTCAGTGGTGTTACCTTGGCAAACTCATTTGGGGTGTGACAATTTAGGTTAATTTCTGAGTCATCAAGTTGAAGTTAGTTAATTTCTGATTAATTCTTATCAGTTAGGATTTAAAATGAATCCTGGGATTTTTATAAAATAAATGGTTTTGGACAAAATTTCAGAAACATTGAATCCTCTCTTCATTTCACACATTGTAATGAAAAGACACATTAGCATGTTTACAGTACTCCCATTTAATCAGTATTATTTTTCCTCCAGTATATCCACAGTGTAATTATGCAGTGATAAATACCTTTAGCATAATACAATCACTGCATTTTTTGTATTTTGTTTTGCCTTTCTTCGGGAGTGCCACTTGAAAGTACAAGACTGTTGTGTGGATCCCAGTATTAAAAGGCTGAGCCAGCTGATTCTCAAGGCTCTACACTTATTGTGACAGGTAACTTGGAAAAGAAAGGAGTGTAAGAAATGACTTTCCATTTTGGTGGACACCAGCATCATTTAATGAAGAAGTTTGAGATCTGAAATACCAGAGTTGTAAAAAACATTCATTTGTGCCTTGGCTTTTACAGTTGCCGAGTAGAAATAACATCATTTCCTTGCCTTTTTTGAAGTGTGAACTCCTTTCAAGGTGATAAATGAAAAAGTAGGAGATCATAATTTATTTAGAAATCCAAATGAATCCTTTGATAGGAGTATGAAGATTTATGTTAAAATGTAAGAAGTCAGAACTGTGGTGAAGTTTGAAGCTGCCTTACCTGGTTTTTACCTGTCTTGTCAGAGACACTGTTGCCCATTTGCGTTGTGTGTGCTAGCAGCATTATGTGCACATACAGCAGCACTTGGGTAAGTACTCTGTGGATAGGTAAATACAAATACCAGAGCAGACAGCCTGTGTGTTTAGGATTTGAATTAGAAAAGATCTCCTGCATTGTATGTATTTATTTCATGTCTGAAAGGCAGGAACAGAAGTTGAAGGAATTTAAGTTAATATATTCTTTGTTTCATTGTATGAAACAGTCTTCTCCCTGACAGGTCCTTTAAAATAGTAATAATGTAAAATAGTCTCTTTTCTCTTTACTGTTTCTGTATTTCCTAAATTTCCCATGTTCATCCTATCCTCAGGGAATATATATTTTAACATAAACAATAAAATAATGTTACTGTACCACAAATAGGGGTTGTCAGGTGACTGTGTTAGCTATTTCTAATATTAAGTTGTTAGAATATAGTGTACAACTGGAAGAGTACTGTGCTATACAACAGGAAATCTAATAAGTGGTTTCTTTAAGAGTCAAAATTACATCAAGAATTCTTTAAAATCAACAGAATTTTTTTTTTCTGGAAAATGTCTGGTAAAGTTTCCATTAATTTGCTGAAATAAAAAAGGAATAAGGAGTGACATGACTCAATGCACTGTTTGAACAGGTTCTACAATCTGCTGAATCTTTAGAATTCCTACAGGAAAAAGTACATAATCAAAGATTTCTAAGCAAGACAGCCTGAAGATAGAAGACATTAACTGTAGAATAAACCACTTTAGAAAAAAATCTGAGCAATACAATTCAAATTATTTATTATGTAAAATATTAATAATTTTCCAAATTTATTGTGCACTATTCTCCCATTTGTCTGTCCTATTTCCCTTGTTATAAGGGCAGGAGAAATGTCTTTTGGAGCATCAATAGTCAATCCCAAAGAGGACTGGAAGAGTGCTTTAAATCTGAGTGGTGGTCTTCCTACAGGAACAGAAGGTTGGCACTGTGCTGTGACTGACATTGCTTATTCTCCATTTCTCTGTCACCCACTAAACTTTGTTATCTTCTGCTAAACCTACATGATTGGGTCTGGCTGTGAATCAAGTAAAGGATGATGAAAGGCAAAAGTTCAGTGTCTTGCAACAGCTGGTTTCCCTGCTTTCTCTCCTTATTAGCCAGCAGTATCTGAGCTTGAACTCCCACTGCTGGAAAAATGCCTCAATTTAATCTTGATAATTTAAGAGTGTCTAAAATAGTCTCATAACTGATAACGAGGCTATAAGTGTGTGCATAGTATAAAATATGAAATGCTGTGGTAAGCTCAGAGGAGGAGAAATGTGATGCTTGAATCCCATTCTTAGAGTTTCTCTATAAATTCTGAGAACATGGAACTTAATACACTGAATGAATTTTATTTATTGAAAATCAATAAGCAGAAGTGTCTGCTAGACTTAAAAGGATGTTGCCCAATAGGCACTAAAGAATGTTAGTCTAACGTAGTAGTAATATAATATATGGTCAATGATAGAGTGAAAGTATTGAATAAATGACAACAAAGCATATTTAATTTTAAGTGAGGAAAAATGATGCTTTGTAGAGCTTACAGGCCCACATCTGCTCTGGTCTTGTACAAAATGACCGTCCCAGTCTCCTGCTGCCCTGACTGGAACTGCTCAGTAACTCATGGATGTTCTGTGTGGACATGGCTGGCAGGAATGTTTACATTTGAATACAGCTCTACAGACTCATGCGGGCTGGCAGGAGAGACAGGCAGGAAGGGGAAGGAAAACTGCAGATAAGCCACATCTCCACAAGTACTTCTAGGCATCTCCTTGCATAATTAAGCCAGCTCGGGGAAAAGGCTCAGCAGTACATTCAGGCAAAGAATTCCGTCAGGTTTGGTAAAGGAACGTTCACCTGAGGCTGGGGGAGCTGTCCTGAAGCTCTGGACAGACCCACAACTGGGCTTCCTGGGTTACCTTTGGGGGACAGGGTTTTAGATATCTGTGTTTACCTTAAAGACCTCTTTCTGGTAATCCCTTTCTTGCTAATGTTTAAATAATAGAGGGGAAAGTTGTTTTATCGCTGCATTTTATTGGGAAAATTGAGGATTTACATTGTAAACTACAGGAGGCTGTGCAGCCAGCCCTGCCCTGGAGCCTGCTCCAGAAGCCAGGCTCCACAAAGCAACAACGGCTGGGGTAAACCCTTTGGGTGTGTTTGGGGCCTTTGGGGCTCCAGGGATTCAATTGACTATAGAAATTTTCCATCAAGACAAAGAAAAAATGCTCTCCAAATAGTAGAGCAGAAGGCAGGAAAAAAGTGATGCCACGATTTCTGGAAATCCTATCCCAGCACACTTAATTGAATGACAAAGCTTACTTAGAGCACAAATGATTTGCTGAGATTGTCCAGCAGTTGGTTACAACTCCAGCAGCTTACATGCAAATGACTATACATCAGAATTATTACCTAAATATGCATGAATAGTGAGTTCTTTATGGCTTGTCAAGTGAAAAAATATGCTGAGTATACAACTACTGCATCAGAATATTAATGACGAATGTAACACTGGGTGGAATTTTGAAAAATTCCATTGAAACACACTTGAATTGTATGCTAACGATGCAACGACAAAAGCTACTAAATTTATTAATTTATTTGGTATGCAATCAATTATCTGTATTTTTTAATGTGATAAAACTAAGATATGTTGCCCTGTGAACAACATGTAACTAACCTGAAGCAATTTTATTTACTGGTTTATTATATTATGAGCAGATGTCTGTTTCAAAAGCAGCAAATTTGTCATTTTGGATTTTGATTACAAAGTTGTTTTATTCCTGGAGGGAAAAGATAAACTAGTCTGTCTTTACGAATAAGAACAGGCATGGAAAGGAGAGTCGTAAGCCCAAGCCAAATAAAAATAGAACAAAAAGGCATTCTAGCCCATCTAGCGATCAGAGAGAAAAAAGGAAAAAAAAACTAACCAAAACAAAAAAAACCCAGCAATCATCAGTGGAAAACTGTCTAAAGCTCTCAAGTCAAAAACTTTCCTCAAGGGGGTTAAACATCAATGAAAATGAACGGAACACCACAATCCTCTGGCAGTATTCTGTTGTTGCTCTGGTTTTGGTGATTTCCCAGGATAAGAAGCAGGGTTGGATGTGATCGGTGCTTGATCAGAGGAGGTTCCAGGTAAAAGCCGGGATCCCAGAGGGGTCTGGCTTCCAGCGCAGCCTCCGCAGGCAGTGAAGGGGCTGCGCC
>WBMY01000720.1:21110-32169 GCA_013397315.1 Donacobius atricapilla
TGGATGTGCGCCCCGTGTTTTTCAATGCACAGCCCGCCTGGTATGTCCGGTGAGCCCTGGGAGAGCGCTCCACTGAAGTTTGCAGGTGGTGGTGACGGGGGTGGGTTTGTAATCGCAGAGATGTTTGCAATTAGTACCGGTGCATCTAGAGGAAAACAAAAAAAAAAAAAGAGGGAAACTGAGATTCCCACAGAGGCCTTGGAGCAGTAGGAGGTGGCAGACCAGGAGTGAGTTGTTGCAATGTGATCCGACTGCGATAGAAGGTTGGTGCTACGTTTGGGCAGTGTGGCCACATGGGTCGGTACCTTGAGGAGAAGTTAGGGGCCATGCCCTTGCCATGCTATGGTTATGTGATAGATTTCATTTGGAATGTGTTCAGAGCCGCACTGTGTTTTGGTGAAACGCTGCTGACAATCTGACAGGAGTTAGAAGGGCTAATAAAAACTCCTAGTGCAGAAGGAAGCTGGCAGCTTAATCTAGGTTAAATATGCAGAACCGAGCTAACGAAGAAGATGTTGTATAAACACTTGAGGACTGCTGTACAAAGGAAGACCATAATTCTTCCTGTCGATACATTCCTGCAGCCTTCTTAGTGCTCTGACATCCAGAATCTTGTTGGGTGGATGGATCCCTGGAATTTAATGCTTGTGGTCTGCTGTTGGGATCATTCAGGACATAAGTAGAAAGAGAAGCAGAATTCAGGTTTACAGGAAGAATTTCCTGGTGAACAAAGAAAATCTGAAAGTCTTTTGTGTTGTTAAAAGCTGTAGTAGAAAGACAAGTCCAGGAAATGTGTTGTGGAGGTGCCTGTGTCATTCACAGGTAGATGGTCTGCAGGGGATAATCGCTATCTCTATTTTATTGGATCTGGATTTTAAATGTATTGATAAAGGTATTCATTATTTAGTACATTTAGTAAGATTTGTGGTTACTGAGTTTGTGGGGTAAGCAAGGGTTGCCTGTTCAGACCCCTGGTACTTTGACTCTCTGCAGTTTTACTGACTTAACTAGTTTTATGTAAATTATCTAAAAGAAGTTTTGCATCTTTTACTAATATTAGGCAAGAGTCGCAATGTTTGTAGTTTTTATTATAACAAAGATCTTAGCACAGCAGTCTGAAAATATATAAGAGATTGACACAATGCCATGTAACTAGTGGCCTTTCATATGTTGTACATGGAGGAAAACAAAAGCAGTTTCTGTTTGGAGGAAGTAGTTCTGGAATTAAGCTGTTTTTTACCATTTTTTTCATTTGAAATTTAGATTGGGGTTTTGGGGTTTGTTTTTTGGGTTTTTTTTGTTGTTGTTGTTGTTGTTTTGGGGTTTTTTTTTTCTCTTATAATGAGTTAGAATTTCTGTTATTCACCAATGTTATAAAGTTAGTTGTCAGTAACCTTATTGGCAAGAGTTACCATGAGAGATCATAGAATCACTGAATCATTAAGGTTGAAAAAAAGCTCCAAGATCATCAAGTCCAACCTTTGACCAAGTACCACCATACCCACTAAACCATATTGAGAAGAAGAAATTGGAGATGTGTGAACACCCAGTTTTTGGAAATAAGCTTCTATTAGTTGTCACCATCATCCTTCTGCCAGTGGTTACATCAATATTTAGAAGTCGTAAAGACAAGAATTGTAGGACTGTTGTTTTTCAGTGGAACTGCAGATGAGAGTTCAGGGCAGAACCCCAAGGTGTATGAGCTCAGGTGTAGTCATGCTGCTGACAGAACAAAGCCTGTTTCCCAAGGCTTTGAAAAGGTTTTTATTCTGGATTGAAACTGGCAACACATTGCAAAAGGCAAATCATCTGAGCCACTCCAAACCTGTTCAGTGGAGACAGGCAGCAGCCTTGTGAGTGAACCTGGCACATCCCAGCCTGCTCCTCAGCTCCTTGGGATCATTTGCTTCTGCCATGCCCTTGGAATTGGCTTCTGAATGAATGGACAAAGCACACAAGTTGCTGCTTTAGTGGTTTTTCAGGAGCCACTAAGGATTCCTTTTGGGAATCATTGGCTTTGCTGATTTATTTAACAAGTGCTGAGCTGTAGTGAGAAGAGACCTAAACTGGTGAATCAGCAGTCTCAGGAATCCCTGTGCCAGGCTCGGAATCTGTGTTCCAGAGGAAAGGATCACTCACTTGTTCTACCCACAAGTGTGTTTGAAAGCACAGTTGAGAGCCTGGTTCTGCCAGAAACGCACTCATTGTGCAGGTGGTTTTCAAACCTAAGCAGGGATGTTTGCTGCTCAGCTGGAGGGTGTTCCCTCGCTGCTTTGGCCACTGTTTGGTGGAGCCCCTGCTCACAAATCTGGCATAGGGACCCCGGTGCACTGTGTGCTCCCCTCTGCCTGCTGGCACTGCTGCTGGGAGGCTGCACACGCTGCAGTAAGAATCCTGTCCCATTACGCTGATGACTGGAAGTTCCACTGTGCTGGAAACCTGCCTTGAGTGGATGTTCCTCTCCCAGCAAGGCAAACAAACATGATGGGATCAGGATCTGAGCACGTGAGTGTTAAATCTTTGGGGAGTTACCCCAGCTGACAGTTTCTCTCCTTCCACGTGCATTTTTTACAAAGTTCTGCTAAAACTCTGCATCTCACTTTAGGATACTTAAAGCTCCCTATCTACACAATGAACACATGCAGTCAGATTAAGGAACATTATTGCAAGATTTAAGGGAGAGATGAGAGGGTGTTGGCTGTAGAGAATAATTCTTGATGGTAGAAAACAGACACAATGGCATTTTATGAGAAGGACTGGCACTAACTCCATGTAAGTGTAGGAGAGTGAAAAATAATAGTGATGTTCTTCATTAGAAAGAAATTTAATTTTTTTCAATATAACTTTTGCATAGAGCACTTATGTTGGCTTTCTAGGGAATTTTCCTTGTAGCTGTCTTCCAAGTACAGGATAATAATTAAGACAGAAATTAAAAGCACTCTTTCTTAGCAAGTAATCTGTCCTCACTTTTTTACAAATCTAAGTTAATTTAACCCTTAAGTTTGTTGGAAAGACTGTAGGAAAAGCTAAATTTTTGTATTTATGTAAATTGGTAATAGTTCTGTATGTATTAATTTTGACTACTTCTGGGTTTGCATTGCTGAACTTTTTAAATTATCCTTTATCTCTTTCTCTAGTGGTATGTCTGCAACACTGAACAGTTATCTGAATCCCTTCAGCCCATTTTTGTCCAGAGTTACCTTGACCAAGGAACACAGATCTTCTTAAACAACAGCATTGAGAAGTCAGGCTGGCTGTTTATCCAGCTCTATCACTCTTTTGTGTCCTCTATTTTTAGCCTTTTTATGTCTAGAACATCTATCAATGGGTAAGTGAAAAGTTGATCTTGGGTAAGCTAAATACAGTTTGGATTTAGAGTTTTCAAGTGTTCAGCCCTACCCCTTGATCTGCCAGCTTTTCAAAATGTCTAATTTCCCTTTGCTGCTTTGTCAGATGTGAAATGCCCTCCTGTGTTCATCGTGCCCAGCCCTCTTAACTGGTGAACACCATTTCCAGTATGGGGGCACAGAGGAGGTAATTGCAATTAATAAAAGACAGTCAGAGGATTCTAATTGCATTGTATAACAATTAACTTGTATTAATTTCCTTCCAAGAGAGTGTTCTCTTTGTGTGTCTTCCCTCAGCTTTCTTCCCCCCTCCCTACTTGCCCTTTCCCTACTGCCACATTTCTCAGTTACCGTTGTGATTGTCCTGGTTGGTGGCTGTATTGGACAGTTCTGTATTGTACCTAAAACTCCCTTCTGGAGAGTGTTTGCCTGCCCATGGCAAATCGTGGCATATTTCAAAACAGTGCAAAGCTGGCCAAGTGTTGTGTCTGGTAACACTGATGTGGAATATTGTCCTTTCTCTTATTCTCTAAACCAACTCCAATTTGTGTGTAAGCTGCACTGGAACAGATAACTTCTGATGGAGCATGTTTGACTGATGGACCATCAGCAAGCAGGAAAACATAAGTGGATAAAGCAGCATCCTTCTTACTGCCTCAGTTGCGGGGGAGTTTGGCTGTTCAGGGGTGCTTTAGAATTTTTTTCAAACAAGGCAGTGCTTTTTTTTTTGCTTGCTTTTCCCTGTTCTGACATGTTTAACAGCTTATCAGTTTGACCTTATGAAAAATGCATTTTGTTACATTTAGCCAATTTCTGCAGTATCCCCACCTCTGCACCTGCTACATACTTCTGCACAGTCTGATACAAGATAGCAGCTGTCTACTGGGGCTAGAAAAATAGTATTTTCCTTATTTTCTACCCAGATGACTTTATGAGCTTCCCTGTGGTGTTCTTAGTTATGTGTAGCTTTATATAAAGGTTCCTTTGGTCTCTTCTTCCTTTCTCTTCCATTTTTTTTCAAAGGCTCTTCAGGGCTTTGAATAACACCTCATAATGCTGGTAGGAATAATAGCTATCAGCCAATTATACAGTGTGGACTGACACGTGTGCTGCAAGGGGGCTCTGCTTAAATTGGATGTAGTCTGTTTATTTTTATACATTTGATATCCTGCTTAGTTTCTTCTCTGACTTTGTATACTCTGTCCTTTTTGTTTCTTTGGGTTTTAGTAGTCAGTCTTTCCTAGGCCAGCTCCTTGTCACATTTTTTTATTCTTTGAGTCTTTTTGTCTCTGTTTACCTTTTTTCCTGTTCGGTGTTTTTTTTTCCTGTTCATTGTCTTTAAGTTTAACCTTCTATCCCACAGGAGTTTAAAGAATAGTATTTATCTACCTGCAGTCTATTACTGACCAGTTCTTCTTCCTCTGCCTGCTCTCCTTACTGTTTCATCACTGAATTCTGCTATGACAGCTGAAACGTGTCACTGTGCAGTCTTCAAACAGTTGTGGGCGGGCATGGCATTGACTTGATCCATAAGGAATCCAACTGTCACCTCTACCCAATTCCTTAATGAGTTGTCTATTTTCTATTCCACAGCTTCTCATGTTGAATGCAGGATCTGCAGATAGCAGCAAAAGCCATTGTATCACAGAATGAAAAAAATCTCTTTTGCCCCTCCAGCAGCGTTACCCCCATGCTTTCTTTAAATCTATTCCCTGTCTTCCCTCCTCGTTCCACATCCTATTCCTCATTCATTGTGCATACTTCTGTGTCTGCAGCCATTTTATTTCCTCTCTTATTTCATCTTGGGATTTTTTTTAAGGTATGTGGCAGAGATTCAAATCTGCAGATGTGACAAATAAGGTTCAGTCTTTATCTTTCCTACTTTCTCTCTTCCTTTTTTTTTTTTTTTTTTTTAATGCAATCATTTTCTTCAGCTGCACCCCATGAGCTCTTCCTTACCTAATCAAATTCCTTCTGGAGTCTTAACCACTGTAACTGCATGTGGCTCTGTGTTTGATCTCTTACAAGTGCAAGAGTGCAAGGCAAGTTGAACTGAATTTAAAATGTATCTGAGCAGTGACCTTATCTAGTATTATCTGTGACTGGTTCCTGCCAAAGCACATTCTAAATTTCTTCACGGCCTGTCCTGGTAAAGTTTGTACAAAATCGGTCATTTTTTGTTTTTACGTTTTAGGCTGCTGGGACGGGGCTCAATGTTTGTGTTTTCCCCAGAACAATTTCAAAGACTGCTTAAAATAAATCCTGAATGGAAATCCCACAGACTTCTCGATTTAGGGGCTGGAGATGGAGAAGTCACCAAAGTTATGAGTCCTCACTTTGAAGAAATCTATGCCACTGAATTGTCTGAAACTATGATATGGCAGCTTCAGAAGAAGAAATACAGGTATGAACTGAATAATTCCTACATCCAGACGTTACAGCGACGTTATCTATTTGTAATTTAATGAATGTTCAGTATTTTCAGTCAATTCTTTTATTGTTTGATTGTTATGGATGAGGTTAGCCTGTACAAAAGCAGAATAACAAACACATGTCATGATCCCTCTTACCAGTGTTGGTTTTTGTCTCCTTTATTACCTGATGTTTATCAGACAGTATAAAGGTTCATAGGGCTGGACATGTAGCCACGCTGATCACTGATTTAGTTTTCTTTTCCAAAAGACCAGAAGGGATCGTGTCTGTCTCTTCTCTAAATGGTTGACCTTACCTTACTATCAACACATCCCCAGGGGAATTTTATCTTCAGTAGTTCTGTCTGAAATCAGCTTGTTTTTAGTTAACAGACTGAATCTCTTTCCTTTCACAGGGTGCTTGGTGTAAATGAATGGCAAAACACAGGATTTCAGTACGATGTTATCAGCTGTTTGAATTTGCTGGATCGCTGTGATCAACCTCTGACTGTATTAAAAGATATTAGGAGTGTACTGGAGCCAACCAGAGGCCGAGTCATCCTAGCACTGGTTCTGCCATTCCACCCCTATGTGGAAAATGGTAAGTGCACACATTAACAGCTGTTTAGGCAGGTAAAGAAAACATTTGTAGGATCTAGTATCCCAAATGAAATGTTGCATGAATGACATGTTTGTATTTGATTTTTTACAAATAACTAGTAGCGGGCATGTTCAGAAGTATGAAATCATAGGTAAGTAGGCCACATGATGTAAGCTGTTTATTTTACTCCACATATCTGTTATTGAGAGTTCACATATGAATTATTGTTAAGAGAATACATTGTTGGCGCCAACAAAAACGTCAGATATTGAAGTCACAGATGCTGTTTTTCAAGTTACCACATTTCAGCTGTGCTGGAGCAACTTGGGAAGACTGGGCCCTGATTAGGGCCTTTCACCTAGAGGTGACCCCAGCTGTCTCTAGTGACCAGTTGAGCAAAACCATCAGAACTGTCTAATGCTGAATAGAGCCCTTCCGGTCAAGCTGTCTCAAGTGTTCCAGATGAATCCCAATCATAGGAAATTAAAAATTCATAGGAAGATAACTTTCACTTTACAACATGAGGTCTCAAAGTAAAAAAATACAGACCCCTACAAATATGGAGTATCAACCACTATTAAAATCATATTAATTTACACTGTATTAGTAACAGGAATAAAAAAGTAAAATTCAGTGCCAAAACTCAATTCTTTAACCTACTTGAATTTTAAAGAAATACATGAGAGATTTTCAGATGAATCTGCCCTTATGACTAAACTTCTAAAGAGACTAGAAACCTTTTTACATGCCTGTGACGCCAGGCTGAGGCACCCTGAAGGTGGCTGGAATTCCAGGAGGCTGAGGTTCATTAGTCATTGTTCTGGTTCTCCTTGAGTGTTAAGACTTGTCTGTGGAAAGGCATGGATACCCAGAAAATACAGAACTAATGATGTTCTGTCAATCACAAATGTATCAAATTTAATCTGGTTTTCTCTTCTTACATGCTAGTGGTATTTTGATGGAAGAAGGGAAAAAATAACTGTAAGAAATAATGCCATCAGATGAAGATTTACTTAAAATACAGTATTTGAGCTTGTGATTTTGTAACTATTTTGAAAAGTAGTGTGTCTTAAATTAGATTTGTTGTTTGACTTAGGCATCTGTGCAGTGTTTCAAGCATATTTGGTTACAACTTACTGTTCCTGTAATGTGAAACAATATGGCTTTCCCTTGTGGAAATCCTTTAAAATTCCAAATACCAGCAGTGTCTTTCTAGTCTTTCACTGGCATACTAGAAGCAAAAAATGAGAAACTTTTCGGCGTGCCTTCAGAACTCTGTGCCACTGTGTTTGGCAATCGTGATTGCACCGCACAACTACTTTCCTGCATTTTTTGGGGTAGCCCATAACAGACCATGTCCAACTCCTTGGCTCAACAGGAGAGGTTAAGTTAAGGAACAAACTATTCTAAGCCTGCTTATATCCTTCATCATTAATCTCCTGCCATGCACTGGGAGGAGAATAGAGAATTAAACGATAAATCCCAAGGGACTGGAAACCTGTTCTGTGATTGTTGAACACAGTCATTCCTACTTGTTGAAAGTTAAAATGCCTTTGTAATATGATTTGTAAACCACTGTCATCATTTTATTCGTGATGTGACTTGGCAGATGAGTCACTTTGCTGAGGGCAGCTTTGTTCCCTTAATATGTTTGAAACTTAAAAACATGCTCAGTTTGTCTATTTGCCACTATTATGGATATGGACCCATAAAAACTGTTCACAGTGCCAGTTAGCACACACAAAAGTTACAGCTTTCTCACTAAAGATCAGTTTAACTGGGGGCTAGAGAAACAGACAGTTAACTGCCAGACTCTGCATGATGCAAAAACCATTTTAGAATTTCAGTATTTTAATTCAGCTGTTCTATATGCTGATACATTTTAAAAATAGATATGTACATATGTTTTATATATAACAAAATTATACTTGGAAGATTCAAAGAGGAGAACATCCCATGGCTAAGTAACTTCTTGTAGCAGCTCATTAAAACCAGCTTGGACCCATGTAGTGAAACTTTGTAATTTTGTAGAAGGAGAACAAATGGAAAAGCGTTGTGGCAGGTAAGGTGATCCAGTGATAGATCCATAGATAGAAGTGGAGAAATTCTTTTAATCTAAATGAGATATTTGGGTTATTACCTGCAGTATAATGGGATGGTAATGGTGGAAGCTGTCTATGTGAATGACATAAAACCTGCTGTAAGAGAACAAAGCAAGGTGGAGGAGGAATTAAAATACAGATCTGTGCTCACTGTTTGTGGAATGACAGTGACACCTAGAGTCCAGAGGAGCTCAATCATGGATTCTCTCTGGGGCTTTTCAGTTTTATTTCAACATGCAGAGCAACCGGGAATGCAGTTACTGCAGGTGTCTAAATTTGGCAAGAGAGCCTGATGAATCATCAGGTATTAGACCAGTCACTAAGAACAACATCCTTTTTATTAGGTGTCTCATAAAGTCATATAAAATCCTTTGTATTTCTAATACAGACAGAAAAAGTCATTGTTGGATAATACATGACTGGACTGGTGTAAGTTTCTCTAAAATAAAAATGTCATGCCATACTTCAGAAGTGGTGAACACTGGGAGCCTAGGAGTGGAAAATTTCCTTGTTGAACATGTTAATGTCCTTATGATTGATTGACAGGGATGAGAAGGCCAAGGTGTGTATTCTGTTCTCCTGAAAGACTATTAATGGAGCTGGAAACACAGTGGTGTGTGAGCTGGACCCTTGCTTTGTCTCAGTTGTCAGTTCTCATCTTGCAGAAGTGAGAAATGCCACTTCATTTGTTAAACAAAGCCTTGCTTTATTTAAATTATGATAAAAGATGCAGCTGTTCTTTAGAAGGGAAAATGCCTGATACTAACAGATACCTTGTAAAAGTGCTGATTTTGCAGATTGGCTAGGAAGTAACTGCTGAAAAAAGTGCTTAAAAAAAAAGTCTACTGCCTTTTACTGGGGAGTGTAGTTCTGCTTTGTGCTTGTATCCACGTTGAACAGGCTTGTAAAGGCAAATTGTGGTGCTCCAAGTATTCCTGACTTGGGATGGTGGGACTGGGCGATGAGGGTTGTCAGCCTAGCAGGTGAATTTTAGTATTGGAGGAACGATGTTTTCACAGTGACAGTTACTTTTCTAAATGGGTTTGGCAGATGCTCCCCCCCCAAATGAGCTTTGCCAGGATAGTGTATGTGTTTATATTGTCATTTTTTTCTGCTTGCCTGTCTAATACACAGGTTTTGTTGTTTAAACTGTTCTAAGACTCATTAGCTGTTGGTCTGTAAATGTTACCTCAATAACTATCCCATTAACAGGAGCAAATCCAGAATTTCACCCACGAAACAAATTTATTTTCTGTTGCTGTCAATTATCAAACATCTTTCACAATTGCTCAGTTCGTGTAAAACTGAATACATAAAAGTTTATGTAAAGAGAAAGAAAACAGAATTAAATCTAAACTAAAAAAGGAAACTTTTATGAGCATCAGCAGTTATCTTAAAAAGATGAAGTCTTTTCCCAGAGTTCTTGGAAATGGAAAATGAAATATATAACACAGATGTAAGGTACAATGCACTTGGTTCTGGTGATCTGTTTAGAAAATACTCCCAAAGAACACTGCCCTGCAAGGTTTTCTCCTCTCCCTTTAGAGCAAAGGAGGTCTGTGAAGAAGCTTAACTTCCTCACCTGCTCCTTTGCTTGCAGGAGAACTGTTGAACAAATCTGAAGTGCTGCACGTGCTCATCTGTTCTGATAAACAGTGTCATCTTCCAAATCATCCTAGGGAAAGAAGGGTTTTGTTACTGAGGGGATCATTTTTTTTAAATAAAGGCAGAATTTCTTTTTTGGGGCAAACTCTATCCCTTTAGTGTTTCAATAAAATCCTTTCTCCCTTCTTATTCAGTTATTTTTGTCCATATGGTATATTCAGGCTTCAGAACATGTTTCTTACCCTGTTGGCTTTTCCTAATCTCCAGAGAGCACAGGGGCAGTAAAACATGGCCATATTTTCATATCTGATGGTCAAACCAAGGACCAGGTCATGTCAGCAGGGATTTGAAGGCTTTAAAGGGGTAATTACAGAAGAAAATGATTGGAGCTGTATGGAAAAAAATGAAGTAAATGTATGTAAGAGTAGTGCTTTACTTTGCTCTGTGTGTCATTTGGTTCCTCCTTGCATCTCTGATGCTCTCTGTGCTCAGAATAGGAAAGAATTAACATTGTTTTTCAAGGGAAGCAAGATTTTGAAGTGATTTTCTATGCTTGCAAATATGTGATTTCTAAAGCTCTGTGGTTTGGTGTGGTTTGGTTTTGTTTTTTTAATAATTTACATGGCACGTGTAAAGTTATTGTCATATAGGACTTAATGGCATAAATTTGGAATGGTGAAATAAGTTGTGTGGCTTTACCCAGTGATACTGAATACTTAGTTTATACTCTGTGCTGGAGGAAGGGAAATACCTTAAATATATATTACAGAGCTTTTATAATAGTTTCATTATGTTTCTGTCCCCTGCTCTGAGTTAATGGAGCAAGAGGAACTGAAAAAGCAGTGATACTTTTCAAATATAACCTCTTTAACAGCTCCAGGCATTTTACCAAACAGTACAAAACCAGACCTCCTCTTGGCAAAATACAAATTTTTGGTAGTTTTCATTTTAAATGTATCTGCATACATTTAAAAAGGGGGGGGGGGTGTATAT
>WBMY01000720.1:32190-84194 GCA_013397315.1 Donacobius atricapilla
GTATATACCCACACATGTATCAATAAACATATGCAATTGTATGCATGTGGCCATTTAGAATGCTTTATAATGTCTTTTACTGTCATTCAGAATACTTTTTTTACATCTCTGTCAACTTTAAAGGAAATAAGTACAGTAAACTCCTAAAACCTTTCAGTTTCTCTTTTCCCCCATAAATTTAGGTATTGGTAGGTGGATACTCACAGGCTCTTGGCAGTGTTGAGCATATCTCTGCTTTTGAAGTTCTTGAGCAATTGCTTGGAAAATTTTTCGACCACTATTTATTTTCTGCAAATTATTTAAAATATTTTTGTTCAGTGCAACATTTTGAGTTAGAGGAAACATCTTTTTCTACCTTTTCTAATTTAGGTTTTTCACCTGGATATGTCTTTGGGAATGTTACTGAGTAGCAATAATTCTTAATTTTAAAATTAAAAATTTTTAATTTTACATTTTAAAAACATGCAGTTTGGCAAGTAGAAGGGTTTTAAATCTCATTATTATTGCATACTTGTTACTTAACGTATTAATACATATTACTTAACATATACACCTTCTTTAATGGATCTTTAAATGCATGGCTTCTGATTTTTATACAAGGATACGTAGTGGTGATGGTTGTTGTTAATTAATAGCAAAACCTGTTATTGTCAGAAGTTTGAACGAAATTTACTTAAAACTGAACGGAAACAGTGTGTTAGAGATGGCCTTTACAGAGATTAAGTTTACTATGCATCCAGTGTGTTAAAAAAAAATTAATTACTTCATTTGTTAAAATTAGTTAAATATAAGTTAGTAACTACTTTTGTACAAATCTAAAGTAAAGCCTTAGCAGCTCAGAATGTCTCTTTAATGGAATCATCAATTAATCACAAATTTGATGCTATATATACTTTAAAAAGACAAGAAGAAGAAGCTGTGAACCACAGACGAGGCATGGTAATATACAGAAGCTCTGAATCACAGGCAATAACATGGTAACATACACAGTTCTCTGTTGTTTGGTCTTTCCCACTTTTCTTTAGCAGCTTTGGTTTTAACTGGAGGGAGGGAAAATAAATGAAAAAGCAATTAAAATATAAGATGAGAAGTTAGCAGACTACTTAAAATTGTTGCCCTTTTGCAGTGTCAGTTTGCAGGTATTTCACTGGATCAGCTTACACCATTGGAAAAATCAGAGAGGTTTTCACATGTGTGAGGCCTTTTTCAGCTCTGGTAGTTGATACTGCAAGTGGTTTTGCTTTGAGCTCAGTGGGACCTGCTTGAAACACTACTTAATTCTCAAAAATAAACCACTGGCATCACAGACCCAGTTTTTCCCCTGAAGAAGACTTGTTTAATTTTTCCCACTGTACTCTTCACCCTGTACCTTCACTTCTAAAGAAAAACAAAAATGAAAAAGCCAGTCCTGTCTTTATGCTTAGCCAGTAGTCAGTACAGGAAAGAGCCATTTTACCATGTCATACCAGTGAGGACTGTGAAGTCCTGATTCTCCTGTCAAAGTCTTATTACCATGTAAAGATTTCTGTTGTAGCTCTGTGTTTGTTTTTATCTAAACACAAATTTTGTTCTAGATGAAAAAAAATTAAAAGTGGTAATTACATCAATTTTAACCATGTGCATTTTAATGGGTTTGTTTCTGTAAGCATAAAACTTCTTCCAAGTCTCTGATATTTTTAAATTTTACCAAGGTCTCTTTTCTGTACATATATGAGGAGCATCAATAGACAAGCAAAGTCAGTGTGCAGTAACTTTACTGCAGCTCATAAATACTTGGATGTGAATTTAAATTATTTTACTTTTACTGGAAATTTATACTCTCAGGATAATTTTAACTTCAGAATACCTTTTATTTTAGACACTTTACTGAAAAAATAAAATGTGGTTGCTGTTGAGAGTTCAGGTATGTGGCACACAGGAGTTCACAGATACGTACGTGCAGCACATGGACTTCAATCAACCTCCTCTTTAAAACTTAACCATAATGGTAGTTATGAAATCTAGAAATGTGTTTTTATTCTCCTTATGAGGATGGTAAAACTGCATCGATTTACAAAATAAACAAAACCAGAAAAATCACTTTGAGCCTACCTTGTAGACCACAAAGGAGGTGAGCACAGCAGAGCTGTACAGGAACAGTAAGGATGAGGCGATGATCATGGAGATGAGTTTTCCATTGCTGTGCTGCTTCCCTGATTCTTTATTAAAAATGAGTGTTAGAATAAAGGGCAGTTGTGATTCACGTAATTTTTTTTAAGACTCTGCATTCCAACTCCCTTTCTCTGAGGAATCAAAAAACCATATACCATCAATTTTTCTGGTTAATTTTCAGTCTTAATTCCTTAGTGAGATCATTTTCCTTTTGTTTGTTCATATGTTTGCAAGGGCAATGGAGACCTGTTAGTTTTGATTACAGACCTTTTCTTTAGGGGTAGAGAGAGAATGGAATCTAGTTTTCTCCTCCTGTAAAGGTATATCTGAATAAAGCTCATAAACTTATGTTCAGAAATGGAATTAGAGGAAGGAAGAAATATAAAGAAAGTAACAATCCAGCTGAGTGTTTCAGGTTTTTGTTTTCTTTTTCTGTTCTAGGCATGTAAAACTGAAATGTAGTTACTGAAGTTTCATCACTTTCTTAACTAGAAGGCAAGTGATACAAAGGTTTGGAACATTTTTCTAAGGCTGGCAGAGTGAATCCTCAGGTCTGAGGCCCTGCACTCTCTTGCATGTACTGCTACTAAATGTTGGTTTCTCTACTTCCCATTTTTTTGTTGATACTTCCTTTCTGACAGCCACAGAATTCTTTATGTAATAGGATGTAGAGTGTGGTTAGACAGCACAAGTGCAAAACTTCTTTTTTTGTAGAATTCTAGAGTCATCTTCATCACATGACAGAACGGCCTAATTAGCAAATGAGGTTGAGATGCTTATTTGTGGAATCCCTCTGGTTTTACTAATAACCTCTTAATCTAGCCATACTACTCCTAATGGGTTTGTTGGTATTTCCATCTTAAATGTCATTCTTGAAAGTATAAATAGAGTATTTAGAAAAGATAATTTATTTCTCCTAAGATGCTTCATTAAGAAGGAATGTACAACTGACCTGTTACCGTTAGTACTGTTCCGTCTCCTGTTTGTTTAGAAAGGGGTGAATCGGAGTCTGAAAATGCAATCCCACAGATATAAACAGCGCTGTCATCTACAGTCAGATCTTTTATCTCAAGTAAGATGTTATTTTTTGATGAATGTACTTTGTACTTCTGATGATCTGTGCATCCAGGAGTACACAAATCCTGATGTGTATTAGTTAAAAAGCGAAACCACAGAACTTCAGGTGTGGCCGAGGGGCATCCAGAGGTGCGGAAAGTGCATGGTAGGGACACGTTGTTCATGGAGGAGTCAGCCTGCTGGAACCTGGGCTGTGTTACAGTGACGCTGCAGTGACCTGCAACACCTGTTGGCAAGGAGCAATTGGTGCTGTGAGGGGCAGCTAAGAAGCAAGGTACAGTCTAAAAAGAAAAAACAAATACTTTTGGTTCATTCAAGGAAAGGTGGGAGGAAAGGAAGAAACCAACTGTGTTTCAAACTTGAAATTAGTGTTTTCAGCAAACTTATTTTTAGATAGTTCCTACAGCTTGCACATGTGCTCATTTAACACTTTTATCTATGGGGTAATGTGCTTGGCTTTTTATTTTTTGACAAAATAGAGAAGATTGATAGATCTGAAGCACTGTGAATGTTTCCTTTGGCGCTGGAGAAGACCAGAAGAATACTTTGTACAGTTCCTAGCCTGAGATTTAGTCCTGCATGTTTGTGGGGGTACTGGCCAGTGAGGGTGGGTGTTGTGTGACTATATGCAGTTGCTCAGTGGAGCAGTTCTGCAGGGCTTTCTCTCTCCTCCACTGTTCCTGGTCTGAGTCAAGCCAGACAAGCTAAAGGCAGGCAGTGGAAATGTCGTAAATCATGATATTTATAATCTAGCAAGTTCATAACATTGATTAGAATTCACAATAGTTCCTGGACATTCTTCCACTTCATCACATATATTGACTCTGGGTTTCTAAGAATAATAGTGCTTGTTAGTTCTGACATTTAAAAATGTGTGCAGAGAAAACAGGAAGGTTAATCAGAGAACATTCTAATTAAGGAACTAAAATGTGTGGTTCAATATGACTAGTCTGGAAGATTTTTTTTTAAAGTCCTTACTGAAATCCCTGTGAATTCTGTTTTAGTATATTTAAATTTATTCAAATAAATAGTGTAGTTATTTAAACTATGACACTGAGGTTATTGCAGTGAGAATAAAGGTAGTATCTAAATAACATCCTTTTCTGCTTGCCAGAAAATAACAAACTAGAAGATAAATAAACTGAAATCTCTTAATGTACTGCTGATACACAATTTGTATACCTCTCCATGGTGAACAATTAGCCTTGTCCCTTCACCGTTTTTCTCACTAAATCCTATCAGATTCCATGTCTGTGACTTTTACAGGAATAAAGTGAAACTGCTTCTGTATCAGGTCCATATCAGAGCCATTCCACAGCAGTTACAGCAATCTGAAGATTGGAAGTTGTGCGTGTACTTGCCCCCTGTGTGGTGAAAGGCAGTACCTTGTGCTTCTGCAGCTGCTCCCCTTTTCTTCTCCACCTTATCCCCAGGCTCTGGTGTCCTTGCAGAGCAGAACTCCTTGGCCTCAGGTCATAGAGGTGCTGCCTGCTGAACTTCCCAGACCCTCCTCCCAAACAAACACAGTTGCTCTGAAACCAGGCTGCTGCTGGAGTCTTCCAGGCAGGGAAGTGCACCAGGATTTGACCCAGAAATCACAGGTTACAGCAGCGTTTCAGACTTTCAGAAGAAAAAAACGTTTGCTAGCAGTTGTGTACTTTGGAAGTCATACGATAAAAGCAGAAATTAACTCGATTTTCAGCAAAACTTTTCACTGCTTTTATTTTGTGGCTGTGTTGCAAATCAGAGCCACAAAATTCTCAGTCTTGTTTAACTGCTGTTAAGTGAGAAAATGTAAGAAAATTTTTAAAAGTCTTACCAGCACCGTACAGGATCCAGTCAAATGCCAGCATTAGCACATTTTTTAATTTGTTGAAAGATGCCATTTCTTGTGTCTCTGTGGAAATGAATTTTCTTGAAGGAAGAGGAACTTAGGAAATGTTTGGATTTGCAGAACTGTCTTAATCACAAGATGTAGAACTTCCTGTTTAGAAGGGTGTTTACTATTGCATTTTGCAAACTGGTTAAAGGTACAGACCAAACCAGAAAGCTTTTGTTTGTTGCGGATGAAATTACTTGGAAAATGAGTAAAGAACTTTAAATTTTTAACTCCTGAGAGTTGTACCTCTAATCCTTCAGATTATTTCATTGGATATAACGAATAACAAGACATTTTCCAGCGTGCTACTTAATCAGCTTCTTACTTTTATATGACCCTAAGCAGCCTTTAGCAGATCAGCTGGTAGGTGGCCTCTGAAGGCACAAAGTAGCCATGCATTGTAATGTGGTGTTCTGCTGGTGAAAGCTTCGCGGCAAATCATAATTTTCAACTTGCTGACTCTAATTACTGTAATTACCTCTGTGCCTGTCTGCTGGACACTAGCCTCACTAATGGCAGTTACCTTTTAGCCAGTCCTGGCACTTCTAGTTAAAAATGTAACAAAAGATAACCTTAAAGAAGCTGCATTTGAACAGCAGGCATAAACTGGAGCTGATCTTGCAACAGGTCTACAAGTGGTGTGGCAGCCTCCTGTGTGGAGTGGAGTGGAACATAATTAGTGTAATTATGCTTTCTGTAAGAAAATGCAGCACACAAAAAAGTTTTCTCTATAATTGAAACAAAGCTGTTCTATTTTCTCAGTAGGTGGCAAGTGGGAAAAGCCCTCAGAAGTTTTGGAAATCAAAGGGCACACTTGGGAAGAACAGGTGAACAGCCTGCCAGAAGTTTTCAGTAAAGCTGGTTTTGCCATAGAGGCTTTCACCAGACTGCCCTACCTCTGTGAAGGTGACATGTACAATGACTACTACGTGCTGGATGATGCCGTCTTCGTCCTCAAGCCAGTGTAAGCCTGTGTGAAGTAAAGCTCCACAATCTAACCCAAGAAGCAGCCTCTGAAAGAGGGATTTGATTTATGGTTACTTAAAGGGAGGGAATTTTGGGATTGCCATGCTGAATAAATATCATGTAAGAAATTTAAAGGCCAAAATACTAATGTATTTCTTTGTAGTGTGATTAGGGGTGGGGGGAAAGGTGGTTTTTTAAATGGACTCCTCAGCTGAGAATTTCTTTTTTACCAGCTCTTAAACCAACATTGCATTCTGCAATCCAGCAGCAATGGGGAATATTTTTTATACTTACCTGCAACAGGGATCATATCCAAACAAAAGCAATAGTCTTTATAATGGTGAAACTAATACAGTGTGAACTGTTGTGAAAGAAATCAAGCAAAATCTGGCAATAAAGTTATCCATTCAGTTCAAGCCTTGTTGAATAAAACTGTTGAAATGGATAATCTTCCATGCTAAGTTACTTTCTCTCTTACTGTCATTCTTCACGTTTTTAATCATGCTAATAAACTTTTTTGAGATGACGTTTGCATTAACTTTTGTGTTCATTTTTGTAACCATAGCCGTGCTTGTCTGCAGCAGCCGTTCTTTGTGTTGAGAATCAAGCTTTCAGTAGCAGCACAACCTTGTATTTATTTAAACAGGATTTAATTCTTGTTTAATGGGATAACTACACCAAAAATGTATCACTTTTGGTTGGGTTTCCTTCATGTTCTTCCCTGTCAAAGCCTCATAAATCCTTACTGCTTTTGCATTTGCCATTTTCCAGCTAAAGGGGTTACAGTAGAACTTGTCAAAACTGCACTTTAAACTGGTGGCTTTAAAAACAAACGCTTTAAGCAAGTTGTTGCCAAATGTTTTCAGCTTTAAAAAGTTGCAGGTGGTTTCTTGCAGATTTTCTGAGTCATCCTGCCTGTGAGGATCGGGCTGTAGGGGCTTGAAAGTTTAGCTAGCTTGAGACATTCTCCTTTCTTCAGGAGCACTAAATAAATGCTATTTACTTTAACGTGTCTTGTTTTAAAAACTGTTTAAGTGGATAATTTCTGGCAGTTGGGATACAACTTCCCTTTAAAACAACAAGAGACATCATAAGTAATACAGACCTGGCAGATGTATGTCATGCAGTGCTTGTGTGGCAAGTGTGAGAGAGCAGAGAAACGTCAGGTAAGTAAAGTAAGAACTGACTTCTGTTGCTTTTGAAGTCTAAAAAAGTTGTCTGTTGTGGGTTTTTATAATTATTGGTGATTTTATGCCAGGTAGGATGCTTAATATGTCAGTTTAGGTTTACCTCAAACTCACTTTACTTGATGGTAAATGCAAATTTATTAGTTTTTTGTTGTCAGTCATCTTTGTGGAATAGTATTCTGTAGCATGGGGCAAGGGATTTGACAGCTGAAATTTCAAATTACTTTTCAACAGTAATTTAGACTCAGTGTTATTCTCATTTCAGGATGTGCTGTTACATTTTGGCACAGTGCAATCAGATTTGTCTGTTGGGAAAAACGAGCTAGGTATGCTCTGGAGTGAATCCATTAATTTGTCTTCTGCTACCTTCATTTTGTACTTATCTAGTAGTGGGAAAATGTTTTTTAATGTGTCATGAATTTAGGTTAAGGTAGCAAATATGTAGTAAGATAAACTTCTTCAAAGATATTTAAGTGTTTTAATCCCAAATGTTAAAAATCACACAAAAGACTGCATTTTATGTCTCTCATCTTTTAGTCCTGTCCCTGAGGATTTCAGTTTGTAATGGCTTTGAGAGGTTTAGGAACAGAAAGTGCAATGTAAATAATAGGGGTTTTTTTTCCTTTCTTATGATATTCTGCTTTGTTCACTCTATTTAACCAAGTATTCTTGAGATGAGGAATTACACTTGAGATGAGGAATTAAAACATGACTAATAATGAAGAAAATCTTTCTACAAAGCCTAAGTTCATCAGGGTCAAACATCGCCTTAGTCTTGTTGAATAAACAGAATAATAACCCTTAGGACTGTAGCTACACCTGTACTTCTAAAGCCAGAGTTCCTTGGGAGGGAAGGGACTTCTTCCTCCCTGCATGCCCCAGGCATTTGTGTGCAGTCAATGCTGCTCACAGCCCACAGAAACTCGAGTCCAGCAGTTCATTAAATTGCCCCAAATACTCTAAAATGCCATCTGAGGGAACAAGTGTTGGAATTCCAATGTCCAAATTCCTTACTCCTGTGTTTGGGAATCCTGCCTTGTCCTTCTGCAGTCCCTGACCTGCAGCGGGTGGCAGTGTCCATCCCAGCTGCGCTGCAGTGCTGTCACTAATGTGCAGCGTTTTGCCCTGGAGAGTGATTAAACTCTTCTGTCAGAGGGGCCTGGGTGTGTTGCACTGCAGGAACACGATGCTGTGCAAGTGCACGATTTAGCCAGAAACATCCAAAGCAAAACTGGAACAGCTTAATCCCTCAAACCGCCTTTTGCCGGGCTATCCCAGGTCCAGTCCCTTCATAGTCTGAGGAAGCCAGGGCCGCCTGCCCCGGCTTGGGCTGGGGAGATGGGGCAGCGGGGCAGCAGCAGCCCCGCGTTTGCCCTGCACAGCTTGCTGAGCTCTCTCCGTGCGGGGACAGAAGTGTCCCCAGTGCTGCTCCAGGAGGGGGGAGGCTTTCCCTCCCGCCCTGAGGCNGCCAGCCCGCGCCCTTGCGGCTTCCCCCGCTGCATGCGGGGCTTCTCCTCAGAGCCCGCGGGCCAGGGGGAAGGTGGGCACCGGCAGGGCAAGGGCTTATCAGCGAGACCGCTGATTGTGCGGTCACCTTTCTGCTTATCGAGCTTCAGACAAGGCGGCGACTGCATGGAGCGAGTGATAAAATGTCTAGGATTTCTGTGCATGGAAGGGTGGCTGGTCTGGAGTGAGAGGAGAAGGCGGTCTGGGAGCTCCTCATAAGCGGGGAGTCCTGCAAGGGTGACTGGTCAGAGATCTCATCGCAGCACATACAGGGAGTGATCATATACATATACAGGGGAAACGCTGCTTGGGGTCTGCAGGAGAGCCCCACAGCGTGATTTGGGGCTGCCTGGGAGTTGCTGCAAACTGCAAACCGACCTCAAAAAATGAACTACTTCATCCCACAGATTGCCTTGCCAAGCCGGGCTGTTTCACAGCAGACCTTTCTGTGCACCTGCTGATTGTCCGCTCGAGGTAGTCAGGACGAAAAAGCATTTTCCCTAACTCTTAATCTCCTTATTTATTCGTTTGTTTGTTTGTTCGTTTATATATGAAGTTAGCATGCTTTAATTAAAATACATTCCCTGATCAAAGTGAATGAATTGGAATAAACAAATCGGGGCTGATATTGGACGCATGATTTAACCTATGCAGAGTCATCAAACCTTACTGCAAAATTCTTAGGGCACAGGGAGAAACAAGCACAAGTAAGCTCATTGTCTAGGAAACCAGATACCTCTGAATGAGAGACATTTACTGTGGTGCTCCCAAAAGAGTAGCCGAAAGGGGTTTCAGTGTCTGTCAGAACAGGACAGAGGTGGTAGCTTCTTAAAGTCTAATGTTTAAATTTTTTATCATCTGTCAGTTTGAGTCACTCCTGTTACAAGACTTGAAGTTAAGTATTAGCAATAGACTGAAGTATTACTGGAGGCTTGTTGAAAGATATTTTCATTAAAGAATACCTTGGTACATGAGATTAAACAGTCCAAAAAAAAGGTGTAATTTATCAAATATTCAGATCTGTAATTTGAGCTGTGGCAGAGAACTTTGGGGGGACAAAAAGAGAGATCGAGCACAGATTGCAGCAAGGAAAAGAAATGCAGAAATTCAATGTCTTGCAAATCAACCTTTGAAATGAGGGAAAGGGACACAAAACCGAACAAAGTCTCTTTATGGTCAGAGCCAAGATGGCCAGTGGGACCCTCTGTGTCATTTGTTAAATCAGGGATTAATCCCAGTGTAAGAAGCTGCAATCGGTGGATCAAGGCATCATCTAATATCTCAGATTAATTAGTTGTTTTACCTGTGGGGGTGGTGACTCTCAGGCTGAGCAGAGGGCCTGGCTGAGGGTGCAGAGGCAGCAAATCCTCTCTGCAGGGCATGCAGCAGCTGATGGCCCCTGGAGCTGTGCAGGGGACGTGGCTGCAGAAATTCCTGCGTGAGTGAAACCTGCCCAGTCTGTGCTTCCTTTCCACCTTGTTGCATTACTTCTGTGTGTATCCTTGTCCTTCAAGAATAAGACCAAAAGCAGCACATTTATTTTGTTTTGGACAACTGTGAGACTCTTTTTTTTTTTGTGGTGGCAATGAGTGACAGCCCAGTGAAAAGCTCTGGGTATCCCATTATGGCCCTTCCAGACAGTTTACCTTTCAGTGATCTTTATGCTGCATAGCACAGGGCAGCAGGGATAGCAAGAGCTACCAAAACACCTCTTTCCACACAAACTGTGTCCAGGGTGGCGGTGAAACACTGATGGGACACTTCTTGTGAGTACAGGACCACGGCTTTGATCCGTCCAGGTGAAGTGACACGATCTGTCTCCCAAATGTATGACTTTCCCTCTGCTTCAGAAGAGCATAAGGATGTTTTCTCCCTTTTTGGGAGCGTGGCAGCAGGGAAGGGGAGCGCTCCATCCCCTCCCTGCCTGGAGCACCCTGCAGGGACATGGGGCCAGGGCCAGGCTGTCCCACCCCCAAGCTCAGGGGGCTGCACATGGAGGGTCTCAGACCGAGTCTGCAGTGACACTGCAGGCAGCTTAGCCAACTAGGAAAAGCTTAGGGTTTTTTGAAGCTTCTTTATAATTTCCTTTTTCATTCAGTTTCTTTTCTTTTTTATCTGATTTTGAAAGGATTTGTTTGTTTTAACAAAACTGCTTTGAAGTAATATTTAGGTGCAGTGTGACTTGATAAATAAATGGTACTAGAAGGAAGAAAATGAAATGAGCCACTTGCTATAGGGAGATAAATCTGGCTGCACATGCACTCTTGGTGGACTTATGTTTGCATAAAGTGTATCTCTATCCTAGAAAAAGATCTAAATTAAGAACTTGGGAGCAAGCAGCTTTGGATTTTTCTGATCTCTATCGGTACTCCATAGTGTAGGCTGTCTCTGATTTATAGCTATGAAAGTTTGGGGTGAATATTGCCTTTTGACTCTGTTTTTCCTGTTTTCCTTTTCAATCCAAGTATCTTTTTATTCTAAAAACCACCAGAAGAAATGTCCAGACTTTTGAAGATGTGTTTCTTGTTGATATCAATGAATCATGCTGAGATTACTCACGGTCAGAACTCTGAAGGTAAGACCAGAACTCCTGTCTGAAAGGTGTATTTTGTGGCATGGAAAAAGCTGTGTGTAATAAATTAGGTGCTGTTTAATAACTGGGACCTTAGTCTCTGATCTCTTGGCTTCATGGAGCTATACCAGCAAAGAATTTCAAGACTGATTATTATTGAACAGCCTTTTTTTCCCCCACTGTTTTTCTGTAAAGAAATTTAATCAAAACTGCATTAAATGCTTGCAAATAAATTATATATATGTATATATAATCACTGCATACAATAAATGTATTTTTGTGTAACACGATTGATAATATATTAAATGAACTTCTAATAATGGGATAATCTTTTACAGATTTGCCTCCATTGTTACACAAAGCTGTGGTTAGTATTTTTATTTGATATTTACTAACATTTTATATTATAATCTAAAAATAATTTATTACATATATTTGTAATTTTTCCTTAGGAGGAAGTCATAGCTGGGAAATATCTGAATGGTAATGTACACAGTTGTTCCCACTTATGCTTTGAAAATGAATTAAATCTCAGTATCTCACCATAACTTTTTATGTTCCATTTTTCATGTGCAGCCCTCCTAGATATACTTTATTTTCAAAGGTAATGTATTACTTTCCCCATCTTGATTTTTCAATACTATCTTGCACTTCAGATATGATCTGTTTCATTTCCACAGAAACAGGGACATTATGGGTGGAATGAAATTGGCACATATGATTGATTACTTCATTTAGGTCTCCTGGGAGGAGTATTTCCTATTAACAGGGAAAAACCTGTTTGTCATGAAAAGGAAAAATATATATAGAATGAGGCTGAAAATAAATACTTGCTGCAGTTTTCAGAAGTTTTGATAATTAACTTCGCTCACATGGGTCCAAATGGCTTCTTAAGGAAATTAGGTGCAGTTCCAGCTTTCTGTCCACCTCTTCCTTTCAGTCTCACTCCATCCCCCATCCTCCAGCTCCTGGTGACTTTTGAATTATTTGCTAATTTTGTCCAAATCTAAAAGAGCAGTATAAGCCTCAAAGGCCGTTCCACTCCTACATAGTTTGAGAAAATCAGTGGCTGTGTAAGGAAGACACAGTGAAATTAATGACTCTGCTGAAGGAAAGGCAGCAGTTACTCCCTGCGCAAGCAGATCAGAACAGGCATAAAGGGCTGCCAGAAAGCACATGCCTTGGAGATGGTACTAATGGCAACACCTTGGAAAATTGAGTTTATTGTGGGTGGTTGTGGAATTAGATGGAAAAAAACCTAATTAATTCCATTCCCCATTGAACCATGTATTTTCATTGCATTAAATAGATCAGCCATTACTCTGGCTAGGCAAAAAACGGAATACTTTTGTCATTATGGTAGTAGCATGACTCTTTGTTTCCCTTTTTCTTTTTACTCTTGTAATCTGCTATTTAACTTGTTATATTATTTTACTGGCATTTTTTATCCTGTTTTCTGTTACAGCTCTAATGTCTGGACAGCAGATCTGCTGACAAAAGTCATGGCACATTTTCATGCCCAGGAAGTTATGTTTACTGTTAGCAGCCTCCAGGTTTGTGACATTTAAGATGCATGAAAATTTTTATTTGAGAAAGAATTAAAAAAATTCAACCTATCTCTGTAGCCAAAGCTAGGTAGCCGATGATAGAGGTAATTAACATATCTACAGTGGAGCAGCTAAATAGGAAATAGGAATAGGTTGTCTTTTTCCCCTGAAGATTGTGGGAGTATACAAAGCAGAAATAAGAATAACAATCTTTTTTGCTTTTCTGATGGAAAGCAGGAATTAGGATTTTTCGTGCTCATTGTTTCTGAGTTGAGTGTATATAAATGCTGCTTCCCCAGAAAATGATGAGTTTCTCCCAGATTTTGACTGGCTCCTTATGGAATGAGAGGCTCCAGAGCATCCTATAAAATGCCTCCACCTTTTAAGGCTCCTCTCAATGCTGTTTTTGTAAATTATGTGGAAGTGATGCAGGAAGAAGTTGTTGTTCCTCTTCCTGCTGCTGAGGATTAGTGATGAGCTGATTTGAGTGGAGCTGTACCCGGCTAATCAAACCTGAGCCCCTCCCTCATCCCTGCACACCCTGAAACAGGGAAATGCCAACTGTGCCATCCCTGAGCCTCAGGCACGCCCAGAAGCTGCAGAGTGCTCGAGCCCTGTCCCATCCTCCGTGTCGCTGTCACAGCTCATCCTCACCTACATTTTCCTGCCACTGCCCCTTCCCTTTGTCAGGTTTGTTGGCAGCCTGAGGCTCTCAGCAGGCCGAACCCCGAGGCACAAAAGAAATGTGTTAATAGTTGGTGGTGGCAATGCAGGTTAAGCAAAGGCAGCAAAGAACAATTGCAACTCAAATTCCAAACCAATTCTGAAATAATTCTGTCAGGAAGTAGAAGGGATTTTACTCCAGTCTGCTGCTAATGAGCTTTACATTTATTTCTGTTCCAGTGTTATGATTCCCCTTCTATTTTTCAAAACAAGCATGAGATTGTTAACTGGTAATGCAGCTTGATGTGAGAGAGAAGATTTTTGGCTTATGACCTGGTAGAGACTTTTCCTCCCATCTAATTGCACATTTCCTTCCCTTTTTAAAGTAATATGCACATGGTACCTGATTTTTTTTAGGCTTTTTTTTAGCTCTTTAGAAGTTTCATTTTCACAGCTCTGCTGTGTGAAGCAGAAAAGCTTTATTACTCTTGTTTTATGATGTGAGAAACTGAGGCATCTTTGTTAAAAAGCTCCCTTGAGAGGACTTGTTCATGAAGCCAAGAATAGGATTTGAAAATTACAGTCTTTCAGAATGCATTTAGAATATTTTTGTTTTCAGTTTGTGTGGGGAATAGTTATTTTGATCATTGGCAGCACAGACAATACAGAGCTGAGCACTTAGTTCTCCTTGAGCACAGATTTTCAGGGAGTAAAAGTACAGTAGTATGAGTTTTATGTATATTACATGTATTTTTCTATACTTAGATGTCCATAAAAAGTTACCTGAAGAATCTTTTATACCAGCCCAGGCAACTACTGTCTGAATTGCAACAGCTTGATCAGCAGCAGTTCCAAACTGCAATGAAGTACCTCTTCAACAGCAAAAAGGAGCATCTTGTGAGTGAGTTCCCACTTGTGAAAAGGAAAAGCTGCTGCCAGTGGTTTAGATAAATGGAACAGGACAGCCTGAGGGGCTCACAGTGCACACCCTGCACTTACCTGGCCTGGATTGGATTCCAGGACTCCCTCTCCTCTTAGGTTAGACTTGGTTAATTTAACTCTTACTGTCTAAACATTGCTGCAAGTCCAAGTCAGTCATTTGGATTTTCGCTGTAATCAGAGAGAAACTCATCTCCAGAGAAGTGTTGAACCTCCTACAGCAACAGCTAAGGTAGGTAGGGCTAGTTACTCTCAGGAAGTATCTTCTTGTCAATGGCTGTCCAAGATGGCTAAAGAAGGTGAAATTAGTAATTTTGTTAATCAGCCATTTGAAATATCTTTCTGGGTTTCATTTTGATTTTGTAAAAAAATTCAAGCTGGTCTCTACCCAATGCCAGAAAGAAATTATGTGAAGTTATGCAAATAACCAGTAGTTTGCAGCTGTTTATCAAGAGAACAGCATCATATTCTTTTTAGAGTGCTCTCTGTTAGGCCTCAAAATGAGCAATATATTGAATTAATCAGAGATGTTAATTTAACACTTTGTTGCTTGCAGAAAGTGGGAAATATTACTCTTGACTGGGGCAAGACTAGAGAGAGAATTTTTCAAAGCCCAGGAGTAAACAGGACCTTGTTCCTGGTAACATTGGATAAATGCTTCCTGGCTCTGAGTGCCCTGGACTGTGTGGATATCCTGGGCCAGGTTCTGCGTGTGTCAGCAGTGAACTATCTCCAGCCTGATGTCGTTGGGAGCCTCCCAAACCTTCTGCTGGAGGATGCCTTCAGAAACTTGTAAGCCATTTATTTTTCAGACACAATTAATACTATGTTGGATTTACAGACTAAAAAGAGGTTGCTATATGGTCTCAGTCTGTTTTCCAGATACAGCTTTCTGCTTCTGTGTAAGGAATGCTGTTTCTAAAATCATTTGTCCTTGTGTCATTAAAAGAAAAGAATAGTTAACTCATTAGTGAACTAACATGGCTGTGTATCACTTAGATCATCATTATTCAAGGACCTCTATGACAGAACCTCAGCAAGCACTCAGAGGGCTCTCTATGGCTGGATGAAGCAGATTCTGCAGAAATCTTACAACATGAGTGGTATGTTACAAAGTGTTTTCTTCTTGCTTATCGTAAGAGAAAAGCACTCAGTAAAAGGATTGTCCATTGTATTGTTTCCCCAGTTAACACAGGTCTATGTGAGAGTAGCTGTCTGGAATCCCTTTCCTGCAGAACACAGTAAATATAATGTGTTTGTTACTCATGACAAATAGTTCTCCAAAGATGCATGAACTTATAGAGTAGAATCATGCTGTTGTTAAGGCTGGAAAAGACCTCCAGGATCACCAAGTCCAACCAAAGGACTCTTCCTCTGCTCTGCACAGAGCTATACACGAAGTCTTTTTCTAGTACTCCAGTCTTTTCTCTCTGTACTAAGTCTGAAATAGGATACAGTGGCCAGGTATTCTGCCAAGGCGTGTTGTTCTCTTCTGGACTCCTGTTCAGAGGAGAAAAACAGCTCTGGCTTAGGATACATTATCCACTGCACTGTTTAAAAACACAAAAGAGATGCAGGATGTTGTGGAAGCACATGGCACCAACTCAATCAGCAAAGGGACAAGATAAAACCAAAGTTAATTAATCCTGATTGGATGCATTTTCCCACATCTGTTTGCCTGGTTAATGTGCCTGAAACAGCTGTTCCATAGCTGGGACGGGGAGGATGGGCTCCACAAGGGGACTGTGCAGGGCACTGAACCATCTGAGCAGGTGCCTGGGTTTCACTGAACATCCCAGCACAGCTGTCCTGGGAGCATTTAGACCTTACAGATGTCTGTGTTTTTCCTCTCTCCCAAGAAATCAAAGGTTAAATGCCCACTTGCTTCAGTGGAGCTAAATTTGCCTCCTGGGTCTCCTGCCATTTCAAAATATCAGAGTAAACCAGTAAGTCGTGGAGAGGAGGCTCACACTACTGCTGTGAGGTGATGTTAGTGCCAGTGCATTGCTGGGGAAGCAAAAATGCAGAATTTGCCTGGTGCTACTCAGCAGTCCTGGGAAAATCCTTCAGCATCATCTTGGGTTGTGTCTGAAGCATGGGTGAACCCGATTTGTGGAAGATCACTCAGCTTGGGAGGGACAGGGAGTTTCTGTGCCTCTTTTTCCTCCCTGACTGCTGCTTCACGTGGCAGAAGCAGCACAGATGTGGTGAATCCACCCCCAGGGCATCAAGTGTGGACTGATTCCCACTTGGCTGTGGCAGTGTGAACCATCAGCCCTGGGCAGGCACACTCAGACTGGAAGTCTAAACCTCCCTCGTGTTTATCTGTACTCCTCAGGCCACAGCAGTGTAGGAACAGTCCTGCAGGAGAGTGATTTATTCACTTTATATGTGGCTAGCACTGAGACCACCTGGGAGCAGATTTTGGGGATCACAGCTGCCATGGCTGGTAACTGCAAGTCTGTCCTGCTAAAAGCCACAGCCAACAGCCTTGAATGGTGCTGGTTTGTCTTTAGCTCTCTTGTCATTCCTTTCAACTCTTGTAATATCCTGGGTAATGGGAGGTAATATCACTTTAAAAAATGCAGGCCTGACAGGTCTGCTGGGATCATCATCTTGTCTCAGTTAAGGAGCTTAGATCTGTGTTTTCAAAAAAACCACTTAATGGAGTCCTTCAGCTTCTGATAGATGCAAGCTGGTTTTTTCCTGACACTGGAAACTCTTCAAAGTGCACCGATGATTTTATTTTAGCAGAGTTGTGAGTGCCAGCACTGCCAAGGAATGTGTTCAGAGGTGTCACACACTGAGCCATCAAATGACAACACCCTGGAGCAAACAGTCTTTGTGGCTCAGGGTACCCATGGAGTCCATAAATATGTTTTGTCTCAGGGATATTTGGATCCTGATTTCATTTTCAAGCCCGGGGAGAATGTTACTAAATGAATGCCATTTTTTAACTGTTATGCAGTGTTTTGTGTTTTTGTCAGCCTATTTCCATGTAGGTATTTGAACAGTTTTTCATTCTCTCCATTATTGCTACGGCATATTGCTGAAATAAGTGGCATCGTCAATAATAATATATAAGATATATAAAGTATCATGCCTTCTGATGTTCTTAAATAATGCAATTGATTAGGAAAAGTGAATTTTAAAACACTGCTGCATATTTAATACTTTTGGGTAAATTTTTCCTGTCCCACACTTTATCCATTCTCTAGTTCGACAACATAAAACATTAATTGTTTTTATATGAGAAAATTTGAGACATCTGAAAGGCTATTTCATTTTCATTAAAACAATTTATGGACTCATAAAAGTGTGATGCTAAAATGTAGCAAATCGAGGGAATCTGACTCTCTCTGCTAAGTATTTTTCTGATTTGCAGATTTTTTAAATTATTTACCAATAACAATATACTGGGTAAAGTATATTTGAAAAGTAATTATTTTCTGAACATTGTAGTGAGTATTTATTTGTACAAAACAGAGTTCAATGAATCAACTTCTTGGGTCAGTGCAGAGAGCTTATGGATTTTGGGAAGATACATGGTCCATCTCCCATTAGAAGAAATTCTGAAAATTAGTCTCAATGAAGTAAGTAACGAAGTGTGGTTGGATATATTATTGCCAAGTGATGTCAGCCAGAAACAATATGAACACAAATGCAAACCCTGACATGAAAAATAACTTCATATATATTAATTAATTAAACTTAAAGAGAAAATATAGGGGGAAAATATAAAATTTACAAAATTCTATATTTTTAATTTTAAGTGCCTGTCGTTAATACATAATTATTTATCTGTATCAGACTTCTATGACTTCCACTGAAAGGAAGCAATGATTGAAGACCCTCAAATTATATGACATTTTGGCAGAGA
This sequence comes from Donacobius atricapilla, assembly GCA_013397315.1. Classification (NCBI taxonomy): domain Eukaryota; kingdom Metazoa; phylum Chordata; class Aves; order Passeriformes; family Mimidae; genus Donacobius; species Donacobius atricapilla. The sequence goes on from WBMY01000720.1 coordinate 50,558, forward strand.
ATCACTCAAATCGCTCACTCATCTTTGCCTTCAGATAAATACTGATTTATCCAAATTTTCCTTTCTCTATACCACGACCAGGCTCAATTAATTTTGAGTGTCAGGCACAGCCCTGAGAGGATTCATTGTCTCACAGTGCTGATGTGTGCTTTCGTTTGTGCTGCTCAGATCAGGCTGTTCATTAGCTACGACAACGCGACCAAGCAGTTGGACTCGGTGTATGATATCACACCAGAGCTCGCACAGGCCCTCCTGAACAGGATAAACTCCTCAGGATTTGATATGAGGAACACTTCAACTATCTACAGGCAAGGCTGCTTGGGTTTTTCCTTTATGGCTGGAACAACTAAGTAAGGAGAAAATGGAAATTGATAGTGTGGCACAGCTTTTTCATTCCAGCAGAAAAATCTAGGCTGAAATCCAGCCCTGTTTAGCAACAGTGAAGAATTGCTACTTTGTGAATTTTTGGAGATGTGCCTAATTAGCTAATGCTTTGTCTCCTGCTCCACAGTGAGAAGATGCCTGTAGCATTGGTAGGAAGTCTGCAGCAGTGTCTGGGGGACCCAGGCAGAGCTCCACCACATTGTAGAGCAATAAAATAAACTGGGACAGCAGGACATGAGTTGTCTTGGCTGCGTGAATCACAGAACATGGAGGTGTTTGGTGGAAATCATGTTACAGTTAGGACTGAAGGAGGAAATCTCAACTCCTGCCAGCCAGGACTGCAAGTGGGTTTAAATTGACATGGGGGTCACCAGAGAAGCCACCAAGTGAAGCCATGTAAAGCCTGCCCTGCTGTCCTCTTTGTCCTGCAGGGTAGAGATGAGCCATGCTTAAATATGTTTGAATGTTACGTATGTAAGCAGGAAACTGAATTTTCGGGGCTGTCAAATCTGCACTGAACTAACTTTAACAATAATAAAAAACCAAAATAAACTGCAGCAAGCGTGAGAGAGCTCTGCACTCCACATTTACATTTACACTGTCATATCAATGGATGTATTTAGTCCCCAGACAATGCTGTCTGAAATTATTTGTAGTCTCCTTGGGGGATACCTTGGAGTTTTAAACTAATAGAGAATATGCTTTATGGCTTCAGAGCTGCTGTCATTACTGCAGAGCAGCTCGCTGACTTCCATGAAGCATTGCTCACTGTCGGAGGAGCAAGCAAGAGAAGAGTTATGCCCACGCTCTAAATTTCAATGTCAGAAATCTTAAAAATGACTTTGTCACTCACAAGAGCTGCCACATCCTCACAGATGAGAGAAATGTCATGCTCCATAATCCTTAATATATTCCATTTTTACAACACACTTAGTTTATGTTACTCATTTTAACCATACTGTTGATTTAAATGCACTTTTACTTTTAAGAAGTAGTGTTATTCATTTCTGCTAATCCCAAAGGAGATGAAGAGCTTTTCATGGCTATGCAATAATGCATCAGAATGTAATTATTTGTTATAAAAATGCTCTTATAGCATTTTGATTTGTATGTTGGTTTGATGATCTGCCATGAATTCAGATGTGCTGCTGAAGCAGTGTTTTGTTATATCGCTGGCAGTTTGTTGTTGAGGGACTGGAGGAACTAAAAGCCTTTCTGTGCTGCAGAATTTGACTGAGTTTGTGATAGTGCTGCAGCATTGTCCACTGATGATTAGATTCACATCTGGACATTACTGCCCAGGCTCTGCCTGTGCCTGCCTCACTGTACTGCAAAAAAACAGGGACTGTAGCAGGAAAGCTGGGCTTTGGACATATCTTTGAGGTTCTTGTTCTGTGTAAATTATAAAAGCAAAGGCTGAGAGTTTACAGGGGCAAGGAATTGACTCAGGTTTCCTACTAACCAGTTCATCCTCATCACTATGGAGTTCAAAGTCCAGACACAGTGATGCACAATTCAGAGCTCATTCTTTGCAGAGCTGCAGGTAAAGGCAGTAAATAAGCACGAGGTCTAAGCTAGAAGGACACCTACAACAGGCACTTCCCCATGGTGGTGTGACTCCAGAGGTTAATGGAAATGTTGACTTAAATATTATGGCATGGGAACTGTGAAGGAAGATGAGCTCAGTTCAAAACCCTGCCTTTCAGACCGCTGTGCTGGCACAGCTGGGCAGTGAGCCTCAGTGTGCTTTGTCCTAACCACTCTTGAACTGGACAGGTCTCTATCCATCAGCCAGCCCTGTGTTTGATGTGAGATACAGCAGGCTTTGTTTAATCCTAAAATGATAAAGAGGCCATGTCGTGCCCCAGCTGCTGCTCTGAAACACGAACGGGTTGTGTTGCATGTGAAATCCAAGCAGGACTTACAGTTCAAAACATCCAATCAAACCAGATAAGAATTCAGCAAGCCTCTTCTTGAGACTTAGTAATAGCCCTCCATCATTTTTAAGATTATCCTGTCGAGGGAAGTAGAGTCATTAGCTGGGACAATCCGGCCACGGACAAATGGAACCAGGACAGGTAAATTCTCAGGCACAAGCAATCCAGGCAGAGTTCAGCTGAATACAAAGGCCAGTGCATGTTCTCGTATCCCTGTTACAGGCTACGTTTTAAAGACTGCAAGTTGAGGCCCTCATGACAAACAGAAATGGCTCAAGCTGTGATCACAAGGAGAGGGCACCAAGCTGTGTTTCCATTTCCCAACAGTGACACCTTTTATATCAGGAGGGAGCTAATGTATTTCTGCTCCATAGGCTGGGTTTGTTGGTTTGCTTTTATGATGACCTGGAACAGATGGATGCAGCTGTGGCCCGGGCTCTACTTCATCAAATGATTAAATGCAATCAGCTGAGAGGTTTCCGGGCCGAGGTTCATGAGGTGTGTACACTTGTTCTTGCCTAACATAATCCTGTGAGCAGAGGAGGAGGGATGTTCTTCTTAAATATGAAAAGAAATGAGTGAAAAATTATTGGGACGTAAGAAATAAGGGAAAATAGTTCTTGGGAATGCAAAGAATAGAAACGCATTTTGGGTTTTGCTCATTCTTTTCTCATTCTGTTTCATATTCCTGTTCCATATGCCTTTCACAACTGTGGTTCTATTTTTGAAATTTTATGAAGTGTGTGAATATTTGCCAATGCCTATTCCAGAGACTCCAGTTAATGTTTTGGGTGGTAATGAAAACTTGTTCTTGGCAGATTTTTATTTCCAGTCTGCTCTTTTTGTTTGATTTAGCTCAAATCTCAACTCCTGAACATTGCCATGCAAAACCAGACATTGAATGAAACCCTTGGATCTCTGTCAGATGCTGTGGTTGGACTAACTTCAAGTCAGCTGGAATCTCTGTCACCTGAAGCAGTGCATAATGCTGTTGCAACATTAAACCAAGTCTCTGGGTGGGCAAAGAGCCAAGTTATGATTTTATCCAGTAAATATCTCTCTTATGAAAAGGTACCTCTGATAACAGCTTTCCTACCTTCTGTTTTTAAAAGTGAAATGGCTTCTTCTCAACAATAACTGTTTGAAACTGCTTGATTTTGAAAAGTTTATTACGAGATTTCTATTTAGTTAGTGGCCTGAAAAATGTGTTTAAATCAAATTAAAAATCCAAGATTGCACATCTCAAAGTAATTCTCCAGTAAGAGAGAATGAATATTTGGATTTAGCAGTTGTAGATACTATTTTGTATGTGTCACTGCCCTGAGCAGAATTTGCATGATCAGAGATCCTAAGTTGTATATTCAAATATACTGTAATGCAAGGAATCAGGTCCTGGTTGAAGTTTCAGAAAAAGGAACTTCTGTTCCATGGACAGACACAGAAAATGCATTCCCAGGCAAGAAATGTATTAAGTATTTAACAAGAATAGTTTTGCTTTATTAATTGACTTTTGCTTTGAAATATATCTGCTGTTCTCGAGAAAACTTCCTGTTTGCTTGTACTGCTCTCCCTGCAGGTTTTATCATTTTATAACGTGAGCCAAATGGGTGCCTTGGTGGCAGGAATTGGCACCCGGTCACTGCACAGCATGAACCCCAGGGAGCTGGCTCAGGTTATTCGAGGCACAACGTCCCAGTTCCTGTCTGACTTATCTCCTGCACAGCAACAGGGCATCCTGAGGAAGGTGATTATAAACTCCAGTGTGTGGCAGGTTCTCTCTGCACAAGAGTAACCAGGACTGCAGAGCATGAATTAAACCAAGATGTGTCCTTTAGCTCAATGGTTAATGGTTCTATTGCTTTTTTTCTGAACACCAAGTGCATTTTGAAGGTTCTCTCTTGTTTATTTCCCTTTTTCCTTTTTAATACTGTCATGTTTTTCCTTTATCCTCTTAAGAGAAATATTACACAGAGTAGAAAGAAGGGCAAATCCTGTAAATCTAAGCATCAGTTCAGAAATGTCACATATTTCTGTGTTCCTCTTTTTAGATAGCTGCATCTGGAGAATTTTCTTCATCAGTCAAAGATATTCAAGGAGCTTTCTTTAAAGAAGTCTCTCTTTCTGGTTTATGGAAGCAAACTGGATTTAATTCTTCAATGCTGAAAGAAAAAGAACTGAGAAGCAGCCAGGTAAAAATTGTTATGCAGTTCCCATTCCACAGCGATTTAGTGTGATGGGAGAATTGGAAAAATGGTGTAATATATTTGTGTTCAAGGAACAAAGGTAAAAGGAAGGAGCTGCCCCAATTATATCTCAACATAAACACCAAAGGGCATTTAGAGCCCAGGCAGCACTATGAGACAATGCTATGGAAAAGGAAGCATTAATATGCTGAATTTAAGCCCCCAGGTTTCTGCCATGTAAATTTTCTCTTTCCAGTGCTATATATATATTAGACATTTGCATGTAAAGTCTTTGATTCTGTCCAGAGAGATGAAAGGTTGGATCAGATGATCTCAGATCCAGAGCTTACTTCAGCCCTAAGTTTTTCAGTGGCTGTGAGCTGTGTACAGGTTTAACATCATCCCATAATGTCCATCAGTGATGGCTTGTCCTGTGAAGAAAATATTCAGGCAAAGTGGTTGACAAACCTTTTGGTTGCTCAAGCTGGACCACAGAAGCACCTTTAGAGTACTTAAGAGAGCTCAGAGTACAAAAGCCTTGCAGTAGTTGCTGTCTCTTACTACTGGATTAACTAAAGTTACCTTTAATTATGGTGGGTTTATTTTCAGGCTTTGTACCTGTATGAATTACTGTCCAAGGAAAACTACCCTGTTGACCTTCTAAGGTATGGACTATATCTCTTTTGAACTGAGGTTTAAGACTAGTTTTTTGATGAGACCAACTTTGAGGTAAACAATACATGGTTATTATGTGTTACCTCATGTTTATTCATTCCTGGATACCACAGGATAATTCACCTTCCTTATTAAAAAGGGCCTTCAAAACCAAAATCGGGATCAAAGCATTGCAGAGGTTTGGGTGTTTTAAGGCTTAGTTGATATTTTTCAATTTGATTGCATTTTTACTTTCAAGAGCCTTCTAATTACAAGAAATGGGAGAGGTGAAGAAACTGTGCCTTAGGATGGGATCATGGGGAGCAAGGACTAGATGCTGCTTAAATATTCATGAGACTGAAATTTGCCTTTCCTATCAGCACAGGACAGCTTGTGAAAGGAGTAACTTGTCAACTCTTTGAAAGTATGGACACAGACATATTTTTAGACAATTTTAAATTCTTTGAAATGAATCTTCATCTGCTTTCCCCATATCAGGTAAAACCAAAAAAAGGAAAGACTTTATGTACACAAACATGCTACCCAATATCCAAATTAGGAAAATTGGAATTTGGTTCATTCTATTTTGTCTTTTTTTTGTTTTGTTTTATTTTTTTTCAGCATCCTGTAAGTCTCAACTTGTCTGTTAGCATATTTTATTTAAATCTTTTATGTGTGAATTTGTCTGTTATCATACTTCATTTTGACAATTTCATTTGTCACTTACAAATCGCAAGAAGTTCCTATAGCCTTTCTGACTTGTTAATTCATGAGTAATCTGTTTGGAAATATAGAGAAGTTTCAGAAACATACAAATGTTCTCATGTTCCCAAATATAGAATGTTTCATCTCTGATGTCTACAAAAAGAAAACTAAAAAAAAAACAGATAAAAATGCTCTCTGAAGATCATATGCAGAGACTTATTTATGCTAATTTATATATATGCTGCAATAAACAAGCCATATTTTTTATTCTTCTTCAAAATTGTTAGAGGTTTAAGATCCTAAATTTTTGTTGCTTTTAGGTTAATTGTTTGGCTTGGAAATTTTGGAAAGTCTCCAGTGGATCCATTCCTCCCTTCCTCTTACTGGCCCTTCCGTGAGTTATATCTTGGTCCATTTTACCTGTTCAAATAATCTCTTCAGTCCTAAGAAAACTGATGATTCAAATAAATGGTAATTTATCAAAAGTGGTCACTGACTGTAGGCAAAATCTGTCTCCAGTGGAAATTGGTCATACTTTGTGTCTTTAATACAGCACATTTTTGTCACAGTTGTGAATTTCCCCCCCCCCAGGTAGGCTTATTTGATTTAGGTTTGCTTATTCGTTTAGGGGTCTTTTTGAGAGTGGATATATAAGACAAAACCACTGGGTACTGCTGAAGCATATTGCTCTGTCTGGTTAGAAACGTTCCAGTGTGTTTCAAGACATTTGTGTAAGTTAGCAAAACTTCTCAGTGACAGCTTTTTTCCTTAGGGAAAACAAACAAACAAACAAACTTGTGTATTGATGAGAACTCCTGAATTGTCAAACTTGTTTATTCTTTCCTTTCTTTCTCTGTCTCGTTCTCACTTTCTGTTTCTGCCTCTTCCCCCTTTTCTCTCTTTCTTTCTATTTGCCTAATGGGATAAAAGGGGCTGAGAACCCTTCTTTTTGTGGAATATTTCTTAATTGAAAAAAGTAAGAAAAGTATTCCATTTGAAAAAGCTCTACTCTATTTAACAACTAAAAAACAATGATGGAAAGACTTTAATGCAAGGCTTCCTACAAACTGCAGCACTCAGTTATTTGGCAAGAGTTGCACGTTGCTTGTTCAGGGCCATCAGAAGTTACTGGTGCTGTTGCCTACAGACCCTGGCAAGGCTGGGCCTCTGCAGATGTGGGCTGTGGCTTTATTTGCAAAGGTTGGCTGTCCCTCTCTGTTGAGAAGAGCACAATTTTGTTTAATTTGGCAGGATTTTTGGATTTTGATTAGAAGGGAACCTACTCTAAAACTACTTGTGGTCCTTAGGCCACCCACCACATCTTCATTCATCAGAGAATTATTCCTAATGAAATGGAGAAAGGGGGAAAGCTTCTGACCTGCTGACAGTCTTGTTTCATATGATGTTAAAGCATCTCAGAGCATTTTCATCCACTTGAAGCTATTTATAATTCTTAGCCATTTTTTGAAGTTCAGTTCATGTCCTGATGGACTGGAAGGAGACAGATGCTGAAGTAAGGTGAAGGTTAATTGGAGTTTTTTTGGCCTGTCTGGTTTATGATTTTTCAAGTCCAGCCTTGACTCTAAATATTTCTGTCATCACAGATTTCATGGGTATGGTTGTGGGTGTATGAAGGTCAGGTTTGCATTCTGAGACCTTTTGAATTCTTTCTGCAGTTCCGAGTACCTGGAGTATGTTACAGGCCCTTTGTGTGTCCCTTTCCTTGAACGTCTGGGGAAGACTGGAATGACTCTTCTGAACCCAAGCCATCACAAAAGGGATGTTGTCCTGCAGAAAGTGCAGGAATGCTTGGTGGGTATGGCTGAGAGGGGTCAGCAGAGGAGACACCATGGAGGAGGGGAGAGAGTCACCACCTACATGAGTCCTTCATCCATCTATATGTATTATTTTTTGGGGACTATGTACTGTTTCAATTTTGCTCCTTAAGGAAACCTTTTTACAGCTTGCTTAGCAATTTTCCTTACTTCATGCATGTTACAAAGTGTTCTCCTGAAATGTCCTTGCTGGCCAGGACAGCCTGAAGCTGACCAGTTTGCCCCTGGAGCTGTTCCCTGGCTCCAAGCAGTGCCAGTCCAAGCAGAGCTGTTGTGGCACAGGGAGCTTCACGGGAGAGGTGGTGGTACCAGGAGGATTTTTTTGACTTCTGCTGTCTGGAAGCTGCAGCGCTCACCAGTTTTTAGGGAAAACTAGTGCTTTGATGCAGCTGTGGCTATTCCTGTCCTTACACACAGAACCAGCTGTATAATCCCCAGTGTTTGGGCAGCTGCCTGAGAAACCCCTCAGAGCTCAGCTTTCGTTAGCTGAGCTTGGGGCCCCTCTGCTGCAAGGGGCCGGGTGAGAGCTGTTCTGTCAGACAGAACTGCACCAGCTCTGCAGGTGATGGGTGCTCACATTCTTTAGGTGTGATTCAGCATGGAATAAAGAATACTGAAAGCTCTGAGAAGTGATAATGAAATATCACCAGTTGGATTGGTAAAGCAAAAAACGTAAGGCAGTCTCAGCAGAAATTGTAGATTAAGTTGCCAGTGCAAACTGTTGTGTCTTTGTTCCTTACAGCTTAAATGAGTTGTGATGTAGCTGAGTGGTACAGGGCAAGAGCCGAGGTTAGCTCTGCCAACAGGGCAAATGCTTCTTGTTTCAGAACAGCTCCATTGCTGATGAATATGATGTTGACCTCCTTGGAAATCTAATCTGCCACTTACCTCCAGCCTTTCTACATGGCAGAATGTCCCTGAAGGCAATGGCAGCAGTCTTACATCAATTCAAACTTTGCCAACAGCTCAGCCATGAGCAGACGACTGAAATTAAATCCCAACTCCTTCAGTTATATGGGTAAGGTATTGGATACACCACCTTGGTCATGCTGGTGCTAAGGCCGTGCAAACACCAAGCATTTGCTTTGCCCAGATGAAGTGCAGTGAAAACAGCACAAAGCAGCTTCTGTCACTGCCCAAGCTTGGGGTCTTGTCCACTAGAATGACATTTCTGTTCTTGTGTGTAAGGTGATAACTGTGGAACAAAATACAACTCCAGGGACACTCTGCATGACTTAAGTCACAGAGGAAAAGGAGAGAAAGTGTAATGTTTGAGGGGGGCAGGCAAATAGGCTCACTGGACTGGCAAGAGGAAGGGGTTACAAGCACAGAATGGTGCAGGACTGCAAGGAACGGGAAAATGGAAGTGGGATACTTGGTGTGCTGGTGTGAGAAGACAAGTAAAGAAGACTGCAAGCACCTGTGGCAATAGGAGAGAGTAGAGAAGAAGCAGAGGGTTGTAAAGTTTGAGCATCTGAAGCAGCAGCGTGGGTGATGTGTTGGGTGTCACTAAGGACTCAGATTAGGAGGGCAAATGGAACCTCACTGGTATCAGTCACACAAAGAACAAAGCCATCCTCTATCTAGCAAGAATATTCTGCTTCTCTCTTGCATTGTCCCTTGGGAGTATCTTGCATTTGAAAAGGGAGACTGGATGCACAGTTTCAAACCAGCCCTTCACCCCAAAGTTGGTCACTTGATCCACTTAATCACATTAGATGTTGTTCAGCTTCCTGCTAGTCAGCTTTTTTATGTGATAGGATAGCTGTATTTTTCCAGCAAATTCCATCCCTGCACTGATCTGGATACAAATCAGTTCTATTGTATCATGCTGCACTGTGCTAAATAAGATTTTGCTTTCTTTTATATAATTTAATTTTGAAGACATTTAAATATCTTTCTGGTGGAGCAAATACAGTTGTTTGTGGGAACATGAGGTAGTAACATATTTGTTACTACCTTCTATAGGCTCTGTCACGCTGAAAATAACTTAGATAAGTGCTTTATTAAGTCACCCACCAAATGGGTTGACTAACATTTGTCAGATTTGGATGATGTTTCTACTTCTCTTTTGATAACCATTTTGCAGACTGCTATTGCAACATGAACTGACAGAAAATGGTAAATTTTCTTTCAAAGAAAGAATTATTTCTCCTTGTTCAAACATTGTAATACTAAGAACACTTGACTTGAGGGAGAGCTCCATCACCACCATATTTGAAGGGTTTTTCTGATCATATTGTGAGTTCCACTAATGCTCTATGCCCAGATGCATGAGGAAATGCAATCTGATGCTTATAACAATGAATTATCACATTGGCATAGAACTGTCTGTGTGTCCTGTACGATAAAAACCCTGAAGTTTTAGTATTAGTTTTATTGTAGCATTCTTTATTAATGTAATTTTTCAAATATTTTTTCAGCTCCTCAAACAATTGGACAGCAGAAACAACATTAGATGTTGGACCATTCATAGTTCTGCTGTCAAAAGAGGAATTAAATGTCCTTGCTGAAAAGGTATGCTTTTATTAAAAATCTTAAATTTGTAACAGATATTCTAGAACTTGGATTTGTGAATGTCATAATGCAGTCTAAATTATGTAAGCTGAATGCTGAACTAGGTAAATAATTCTTTTGCCAAGGAACCCTATATTAATGTTTCACATATTCTTGGCTCCATCGAAGGGATTTCTTCTTGAGAGTAATGTTACTACAATTACTTGCATGTGTACAATGACAGTTGTACGTTGTCACATAGGAAAAAAAAGGCATTTATAGTGATGCAGACTCATTTTTAGTACTTTACACCTTGCAGTGCTCTTTACTCCATCCTCCTGCCTTCCAACCATAAAAGTTTTATTTCTTATCCTGTTATTAATGGGATCATACTGATCAAATTAGCATTTACTCATGTGGCCCTTTGCCCTGGGGCCAGTGTAGCACAAGTAACAATATCTGATGGCCTCAGCATTGCACTTTGTAGTTTCCTTGTCCTCTTTAGTTCATATAATCTTAATTTTTTAATGCATAGGAGTAAACTGTACTGGAATGAAGGATTCATTCTTCAGCAGAAATATGTGAACACAGTCAGCAGCTTTTCCACTGGAGATAATACTTATAATTGACCAGATAGAATAGGACTCTTCAAAGGAAAGAAAGGTGTCTAGCAAGGTGGAGGAGAGAGGTCAGAAAAGCCTAAAGAAGGCAAACAGGTCAAAGTTATTTCTCATAATTTAATTGGGTCCCTATCCTCACTTCATGTACTTATCTGGCAAATTTTAGACAAGTGAACTGAAGCCCAAATTAAAATGGTGGGACTCATTGCTCCAGGAGGGGCTGGACACAGATGCCAATCAGGCAGTGCTCAGGTGTTGCCAGAAGCTGAGGGGGCATACAGGAGGGAGAATCACTCAGGATTTGCTTTGTTCCTAATTTTTTCCCTGTCAAATGTGTGCTGATGACCTTTCAGTAGCAGCCAATTATCTTTTCTGAAACATCTGCACAATGGGACGAGACTGAACTGCTACTAACCCCTGCTTTGCTAAAGTCTGCACAAATCTTTCTCCACAAATTGGTTTGTTTTAAAAGGGAGAGAAGCCTTATTTATTCTTCCTTTCCTTTTGAAGTTCCCAGATACCATTTTACAAATAGCAAAAACAATTGGACCAGTTTCTTCAGCTGAAGAGCTTCTATCAGCTGTGTTCCAGTCAGTCTCCAACGGCGCTGGCAGCATCCACTTGTCTCTCAGCAGAGCTGGTCAGTATTGCACTGGGGGCCTCTGCAAAGTGCTGCCATTTGGGGCTGAGATGGTGCAATTCAAACAGACTTTGTCTCACTTCTGAAAAGCTGAACAATAAAAGTGAAGTTTTGAGTAACTTACAGGCTTTCAGCAAAAACCAGTGAGAGTCTGCATTCTGCCGCTCATCAGAGTTGTATAATGCACTAATAGCTGAAACCCTTTCATTACAGGATTGCATAATTAAGCATTTCCTGGAATCTTTCTGAGTGCACAAAGGAAAAAGATGAATGATTTGAATTAGAGGGGGTTGTTTATTTATTTATTTATTTATTTATTTTTACTTTGTAATCTAATTGAAACCCCTAGAATTAAAAACCTGTGAAGGTGACAAGTTACCATAGTGCCAAAAGATTGCACATAGTTAAACCTTTGCCAGACATGAGCATATGGTGACTGATCTGTTCTTAAATCTGACACTGTGTTTTTTCTGACCAAATGGACAAAGTCTGTAATTGTCTAAAAGGTATTTTAATTAGCAACCAAATGAATTTATTAGAATCCCTGGTGACAAATGGATCATTTTCTTTATATAAAATAGATACTCTTACTATATTCTGTTATTATAATAACAGTTATTCTTTCTCTTATCTGAAATTCACCCAGGCAGAATTTGTAAGCTGTGCCATCCTGTACCATGGAAAACAATCCTCCTGTGGGGGAAGGTTTTGAAAAGCATCATGGGAATTTAGACCCAAACATACTCCAGGAGTTAGATATGGTCTGCCTTTGTCTTTGAAGATCTCCCTCTTGGTTCTCTGCCTAGCAGAATTGAGGTTCAAGCTCTCAGCAAGCCCTGGGCCACCATGGAAATCCATCTGCTTGTGTAGCAGGAACTCTGAATGATGACTGTGTGTCTCTGGGAATGCGTTTGCCTCTTACAACGCTGTATTCATAGGCAGAGAGAGGTGGTAGGAGTTCTAAGAGTTGTGGTTTTTCTTAGCCTGAAACAAAACATGACCTCAGTTGATCAGAGGAGTCATTACATAATCATCAGGCTCTAAAAAAAGCAGGACTGAGCTGGTGAAATAGCAGGGTGTTAGTTCACCTGTATGCATGAAATTCACTCTCCTTTCAACAAGTAAACCAGCAGATCATAAGCCATTTTTCTTTAGACACGGGACACAGGACTAAAGGTTCAGCAGCAGATATTTCAGTCTGCCTGTGTCCTTACGGGTTCTTTTTTAAGCCTCTGGATCTACATGAATCCCAAAGACTTCTCTAATCAGCCCAGCTGACGTCCAGTGCAATTGCAGAGCCCTCTCATCTGCATTGCAATACCAAAGCAAACCTGCCCGTGAAGCTGATGGTCTTTGTCCAAGCATAACTTGGCTCCAAGGCTATGGAGGTGCAGGAGCTCAGCTGGGGGGAATCTGGGAGATGAGAAGTTGGATTGTTTGTGCTACTCCAGGAAATGCTTCTGCAGCCCAAACACGGTATTGAGCTTCTGTTACCAAACATAATCTCATCAGCTCCATACAATTCACACAGTGGTTACAGTAAGGAATGAAGTTTAATTACTGATTTGTGAATCACTAAAAAAAATTGGGTATTATGAAAACTACTCCAGAGTAACATTGATGCTTTTCATGCCACTGATGCTGTTTTGCATTTCTCACAGACCAGTTGTGAGCTAATGTTAATAACAGTAGCAATTACCAGTTACAGAGTTCTTGCATCTATGTCTATATCAAGATTAAAAACAAAGGTTTTAAGGTGCTTAAGGCAAGATGGAACATGAAACGGAAAACTTGAGAACTGTGTCTGAGATGCTACCAGAGAGCAGTGGCAGTGCTGGAGAAAGAATTCAGGTTTCTCGCCACAAGCACTGAGATGTTATAATGTATATATGTTTTTCATCGAACTAAATGTATAGCAAAAGGAAGAGCAAAGTGGCATCAGGTCAAAAATCTAATTATTATTTCCCTCTTTAATCACGTCAGTGTACCTGGTGTGTTAAAAATTATAAAATCAATGTTTTTCTTCAAGGACACGAAGCCCTAGGTTTTCATGACTTGAGGAAGGGAGCTGCACTGTGTCTGGATGGGCAGTATTTACATGAGAAAAGCTGACCTTCTGCAGCAGTGGAAAGGGAAACAATGCAGCTTCACAAGAGGGAGGTAAAGGGAGAGCAGAAGATCAGCTGGTACAGTGGAAGCTGAACGGCATTTTCATTTGCTCAACAGATTCAATCTTTTCAGTGTTCTACCCACTACTGCAGCTTCCTTTGATGCAAATAAATCCCTCCTCTGCCTCCTTTCAAAGTACAAATCTACTTTGTACATCCTCGCTTTCATTTATTTATCTGGGGGAGCTTAGCTGAGGCACAGCATCTGTGAAATTCATGCTTTTGACTGGTAATGACCGTATCCAAAGACATGTAGGGATTATTTGGTTTAGATAATTATTTAATAAGGTTTTCCCAAATTAGTGACAGGAGAGGGAGCAGCAAACAACCACATTAGGATTCTTATGTCTGCTTTCCATCAACGTTAGAGGTAGATTATGCCAACAAAGACTAAGATTTGTTAAAACACAAAGTGGAAACTGGTTTGATAATGCATAGGCCTGGAACCTGACTGTAAATAAGATTTTTAAAGGCAGTTTGTCTGTCCAAACAGTGCTGTGGTAAGTCAACAGCCCTCTCTAGATCCTGACATTTTAACAGCAGCCTTGACATAATGACCAAGCACTGTGCTTCTCTGACACATCCAGCTTCTGTCTTCATCTTGTTTAAATGTCAGGCAAGTCTTACAAGAGATATATCTCTATCAGGCATTTCAGAGTGCAAGGACCTCTCATGTCTGTTACATTCCTGTTGAGTTGGATTCACTGTTTGAATGTGATGTTTACTCAGCTGAAGCTCTTTTTGGTGAACTTCCACCAGGGTCATCCCAAACATTTGCATTTCACTCCTATTGAATCAAGGCTCACAGCAAATGGTGGCTTTACCTCAGAACAAGCCCTTGCCTGGGTTTTGATGCCTTTAGAGAATTAGACTTGAAAGAAACTTGCAAGATATTGGTAGTTCCTATTGCGCACATCCATATTTTAGTTTTATTGTGACATCCTGCAATGTAACTGTTCTGAAATGCATGTCAGCTCTTGTCCAGCATGCACTGCCTTTGGAGTACAAAGAATATAACCAATGTCTTGCAAATTAGGCAAATTTGAGTTTTATATCCAGAACGTTATAAATACAAATATTTTTAATTCTTCAATTACAGAATAATAATTTATCAATATCACATCACCAGTAGTTAATTTTCATAGTCTGTTGCTCTCTTAAATATCAATATTGCTTTGATTTATTTTGTCATCTCTTTGATGAAAACTCTTGCTCTTTGACCTTTTTCAGATTGTCTGAGAACCAGAGCTCCTTCTTCAAAAGAAATAATTAAATTAGGAGAAGCAAATGTCTTTTGGTCAGTTCAGGAACTGGAATGCATGGACCCAGGGACTTTTGACAAAAATGTGGTACTTCTTGGGGCTGTCTCAGGTTTTAACAGCTCCCAGCTGACTGCCTTGAAGGAAAAAGCCAAGCAGGTAACTATCCTGTCTGTGAAGGAAAATTAAATCTGTAATTTGATTTGGTGTTATTGAACTATGCAGTTCTAAAATAACTGTGCTATGTCAATGTCACTACTGCCACAAGGATTTCTATGGTTTATTGGAAAAATAATGTGAGGTGGTGATAGAAGACTATTGCCCTTGCTTTAGAGTCAACAGGCAAGTAGTTCTGAGCTATTGGCAGCTGGAGAAGTCAAGTGTTTTTACTTTTGAATTGCTTTTCTGCTTGCTTCTCACTTTCCTTTCATAAATGAGAAATCAGCAAGCAGTACTAGGAACTGTTGATTGCCCTGTTGAGAATTAAGCTTGGCATGTTAAGCTGTCTACTTGGATGCTAAATATAGCTTACAGTGGGGTAGGCCCAAACTGACTGAAAGGCAGTTATTGGCTGAATAAAGCTCCTTCTCCCATCTTCTTCTCACGGGCAGGGACAGACCCATCAGTGGGAAATTTTAGGGAGGAAAAAGCCCACCTAGATTTTGCCTTTACTAGAAGCACAATCAGACAGAGGACTGTGCTGGGGGCAGCTCAGCACTCTGGCTGGGTCTGGGGCATCAACAGAGCTCTGAGCAGCCCTGCCTGAGCCAGCGTGGGCTGGCAGAGAACTCAGACTTTGCTCCATCCCCGTTGTTACCATTGCACTTCTCCCTGGGGGTGACCTCCTCTCGCTGCTTTGTGCTTGCCTGCACTGCCAGGGAATGGGAAAATTTACAAACATACTTTTGGTTCAGCAAGGAAAAGCCTTAAAGTGCAGTTAAGACAAATTGTTTCGATTGCAGAAAACTCAGAGGTGAAGAGGGTACTGGCCCCAGCTTGGCTTCAGCTTCCTGTCAGCAGTATCTGCTGGAGGTTATCTGTTCTCTGCTTCCATCTCTGCATGGCTACTCTGTAATCCCCTTCTGTCAAAATGATCCAAGATGATCCAAAAGTCCTTTTTCAGGTTCCATCAGATCATTCTGACAGAATGAGGTTGGGAAGCGTCTACAAGTTGCAGTAGGCTGCAAGTAGTACAGAGTGCAAGAGGCTTGGAGACCTGAGGGCTGTGATCTCTGGAGGAAAGCAGGAGCAGGGGACAGCGTGGGCCTGGGCAGCATCTCCTTAAACCAGCAGCTGTAGCCAGCAGTGGAGCTGACCAGAGATTCTGGGCCAACTGTGCAATTTTTAGCAGTGAAGCTCAGCCTTTAAAACAGTGGAACTGCAGGTGCTTGAAGAGAAATGGCACTGCCCAGATTTCAGACAGCAGATGGTGACTCTCTGCAGTTGTGTCTCTGCTGCCTGGTTGCAGGGGGACAACTGCAGCAAATGTATTCTTCCCAAGTCAGCTTCCCTCTGTCAGCGTGGACACAGGTGGGTAGGAAAAGGGGGAAAAACGTAATCCTATAAGAAAATAAAAGCAGTGCCCCCCTGACATAGTGGAAACTACTATTCTTTACAGCAGTGCAACATATTGGTGTGCTTATAGAGTGATATCAGTAGTAGGGAAATTGCCAACAAGGTTGATGCATCCACATTTCTGGCCATATTCAAAGACACACAGATCTATAGTGCACTGAATGGCAGTATATTCTGTCTCTGTGTGTTTGTACAGATTTCTGCTAGACAAAGACAGACTTCCTGTATATTAATTTCAAAATGCAATGTGGTCTTACACTGAGCATGAGGCATGAGAAATGAGACAGGACAGGCAAAGCTCTTTGAAATTATGTGCATAGCTGCTGTTATGTTATTAACATCTTCAATTAAAGGTTTCATTAAGCCTGAACTACTCATTGTTCCAAACCAATTCAAAAAGTCTGGTTATCAGATTGTGTCTTAATGAAAGTAAGAAGCTTAGCTCACTTGTAAGTGGAAGGTCTCCCAGCTCTGCAGCAGCTACAGCTGCATGGATCTGTTGTCTCTAGGTGAATGAGGACAAAGGAGTGTTTCAGTTTTGTGTGTTGTGTTATTTATATCATTCTGCCTGAGATTTCAACCAGCACTGTCAGATAATACTATTTATGAAGTACTTCAAATTCTGTAGTTTATGGCCTAGATCAGGAAACAGACACTTGACATTTTTGTCTGCATGTGTTTCATGTATCTCTTAAGCTAGAGAATTAAAAGCTTTAAAATTGGGCTAATGCTTTTTACTATCTATTTTCTTTGGAAAAGATGGAAGTTTCTCAGAGTTAGACCCTTTATGACACTGTAAAACCAACATAAAAGGTCTGGTGGAAACTCAGCTGGGAGGTACAAGTCCAGCAATGCATCTCTTAAACAAATCCTTAACCCGAGGGTCATAGTTGGGAAAAGCACCCTGGCAGCTCTGAGGCTGCTCTGTGCTGGATATGGGTGTTGGTACGAACAGCAGAGAGCCTGCAGCTCAATGTAAGGAGTGTTTAATTTCAGAGATCCAGATTCCTGAGCTCTACTTTTATATTTTCTGCAGATTGTACAGTTCCATGTCTATCTGATGGTGTGAACATTATTTAGTAGGCAACTGCAGAGATGTTCGTCAGCAAGTCCCCACTAGCTTTATCCTTTTAAACTTTATGAACAAAACTTAAATTGTAGCTATCCGAAAAATGGAGTAAATATTTTTCTGTCTCAGGGGGTAGCCCAGCCCTGGGTTTTTAGTTTTAATTTTCTAGGTGGAGCTATCAGCACAATGTTATACTAGAAACCTGTCATGTATTCACTGACACAAAGCAGAGTTGCTGATGTACATGAGAGCTTTCAAGTGAGCATTTTTTTTAACGTGTGCCTGACTTGTTCAAGTCACTTCCTCCAGCCAAAACCCAGTGTCTTTTTCTGTGAAGGCAATTGGCCACATCCAGGGAGATACTGACCACTGTCTACGGTCTTCTGCCGTTGTCAGCTAAATGTAATTGACAGTTCTGGCCCTGACAATTCAGCCCTTGAGGGACTCTTATTATTCTTTACTCAGGCAGAACTTTTCCTGATACAAAAATTTCCTTTGGGCTGCTCAGTGACACCTTTTCAATCACTGTAACTTTATCACAAATAAAGTTAAAAGTGGGGGAAGTTGCCAGATTAAATACATTGATACTGGTGTAGAAGAGCCCCTGCTTATTTCTTTGGGTTTTTTACAAAGCTTTACAAATTTAACTGTACCTGTACAAACACTTTTAGATTACTTTTTTATTTTAACATTGTATAAACACGAGCTGGAAATCAGGACTGTAGGAACTGGTTCTTTGCCTGTATTACTTGATTCTCTACTTGTCTTTCCTTGTCAGTGACTAGCCAGGGTGATTGGTCCCAAAAGCAACTTAAAGTCAGTCCCCTGGAGCAACTGCAGCTTGGTAGAAGCCTGGGTAGTGCATTCTTGGCAGTATAACAGCGTGGATCTAGGCACAGATTCCCACTTCTATTGTTCTTAGTGGTTTTGCTCCTACAGCCACACTTCCAGCAGTTCCTATTCTGACCCATTAACAAGTCCAAACTGTAAAACATGCAGCATTTTTAGATGAACTAATCATTTTTGTAGAACCTCAAAAACCTTCTCAATACCTAAGCTCTGCCTTTTGCGTGTAAAGAGGAACATTCGGATTTTAGGACTTTTAAACCAAGGGGTTTGAGAATGGTGTGTATAGAGGAAGAGTCATAATGATCTAACAGATGGATAACGACTCTCATCTAAAGGTTTGGGGGTTGCTGCCAGACTGGAGGAGTTATCAGATCATCTCCCTGGGCCGCATTGCTCTGGCACTCACTGAACGGGAAATCACCGAGCTGGACCTGCACTCCATCGACACCGTCTCTGCTCTTAGTCAGCAAACAGAGTGGACTCTTACCCAGGTGAGTGAGTGGGTGAGTTACTGAATGTACTCCTGGTGAAAGGCTCTGGATTTGTGCCCTTCGGGGCTCCAGTCCTAGAACTGCCTAGAAAACAGATCCAGAGATCCACGCTACTCCCTGCTGCTTTCTGCAGCTGTGACCCCAGTGAAAGTGGCCAGGTGGGTCAGCACTGGTGTCTGCCTGACTGCGGCTTTCCTGGGGACGTGGCCAGGACAGCATCAGCCACTGTTAAATGGGGTGGGGATGAGTGTGTTCTTTAGCACTTGCCCACTAAGCAGTCGAAAGAGATCAGCAGCTCCTCTCACACTGTCCCTGGTATGGACACCACTGCTAGGAGTACTAGTCCTTCCTAACTAAGGATAATCACAGAATAGGTAGTGTGCCTCAGCCCCAGCATCCATAAATTAGCAAATACACTCCTCTCATGTTCCTTTCCTCGAATAACTTCTAGTTATCAAAATGGGACTTCCGTAATTAGAGTTTAAAACCTTTATTTATATATGCAATTGGCAGTGTATTTCTGACTTTGTGGCCCATACCAGCAGGGCTCTGTGGCTGCACAGATGCTGGCATGGTGGCAGTTCTGGCAGAATATCATTAATCTGTTTAATAGATTCATGTTCTGAAGGAAGCTCTTGAGAGGATTTTATACAGAACCAATTTGCTTTTGAGGTTTCCTGCTGTAAGAAAGGGTAGTTAGTTAAAAGAGATTCATCCTGCTGAACTTCAGTTGTCTAAGTTAGGCAGCTAGTTAAGCTAGTTATTTGAAGCTCAGCATTGTGCATAGATTAGGAAAACTTGGAAGATGCTTGTTTCTTTCACAGCCTTTGGAGGATGCCTTGGTGATATGCTTGAGGTGGACTCAGTTTTTAAAGGGTTAGTTTAAAATGAGCACCATCCTAAAGCTTGCAAAGGCACTGTGGTACCAATATCCCATTCATATCTGAAAATTAAACCTAAACACAGGTCACCACTCACATATGGCGCTTAAACAAGGCAAGTCATCATGAGTATTAAAAATAATAAAAATTGCATATTAATCCCCTTAGGTATTTTCTGTTTTCTTGTAGCAATTTAACTGATTCTGTGGGGCAATCCAGCACCACTTCTTCTGGTGAAGGCTTTCCTTGTGACCTGGCAGAAGAAGTACAGAGTGTTTTCACACCATTTGCATTTAGCAAGTGGTTGGGTAACAGTGCCCTGTTTTAGTGTCACATGTAGGTGGTGACAGTGCTCCTCCTGAAGGCCATGGCCATACACTGGGGAGGCTCAGGATATGTATTTATGCTCCGTAGCTTCTGGTAAGATTTTAAGCATCTAGAAACAAACCCTTCAATTATATTTACCGTGTTCATGCATACTATCTCACTGCTTTTGTAGGCAAGAGCTATTTTGCAAGGTTTTCTAGATGACTCTGGCCAGACCATCAGCACACTAAAAAGTTTTGATTTAGTTGGATTAGGAGCTGTTCTCTGTGCTTTGAACTCCACAGAAATCACATCCATAAGGACTGCTGAATTCAGGTACTGCATTTTATATCTGATTAAATATTTATTAGTAACTCTACTGATAAAATTTATTATGCCATTTTTATTCCATCATGATTTTCAGAGCCTAAAGGATAACTTTTTACAATTTAAATGCTTTTAGAAAAGCAGAAGGCATGCAGCAGTTGTTTAAAATCTGTTCTTTTATAGTTTTCCTCTGCCATTTATATCTCACCATTTAAGCATTGCATTGAGAAATCCAGGTTTTTGCTTAACACCTGAAATGTTTGTATGCAATTTGTGTACATATATTTTAAATTGAAAATGGGTTTTACAGCCTTCTTACAGCAGGCTAAGTATATTCCAGGCCTATTTAGTACTGCATGTAATTGCAGCTTGTAATGATGACCTTGTTGCCTTTTACAGTGCTGCAATTGCAAGAATTGGCCTGTTATTTTGTAGCACCCCTGTTCTGAGACAGTTTAAGAGGATGACAGAATCCGTGTTTGGTGCTGCTACCAGCTGGAATGGCTCTGTTTTACAGGAAATTGGTACTATAGCAGGTAACAAAACTACAACTCCAGATGGTGGCGGCTGTGAAGCATTGCTATTAAGAGATGTGTTCACCCAGCTGGGGATTTTTCTAGACTGGCAAAAGACATTTCTTCCAGAGGGGAGTCACCTGCAGGGATAGGCATCCAGCAATTTCAGAAGCACTTAGGAAAAGTCGTGGTATTCTCTGTAAGAGTCTGTAAATCTGGTCAAACTGACCTTGGGAAGCACAGCCTGAAGTTACTTGGGTGCTGTAAGTTGGAAAGAGTAAATCAAGGAGGGCAAAAGCAAGCAGGATTGCAGGCCCAGTCACTCTTTGTGAACCAGGCTGTGCTGGGAGGAGCTGTGCTCTGGCTGCCCAGGCATCCTGCCTGGAAAGAATGGGCTGCCCAGGGGAGAGCACAGGGGCAGGATTGGCCTGGGGTGATAATTTCTCCAGAGTGTTCTTGCAGCCTTGGAGATCTCCTGAGCCAGAGATGAATCCCAGTTTTGTTCCTGGATTTGCTTCCCTGTCATTGTTTAACTGCACATTGAACTCATAATTTTTAGCATCCCCAATGCCTGTGGCAATGATTCCCCACCGTAACCACCTCAGTGGTGAAGAAGTCACTCCTATTGCATGCTTATGCTCCCTAACCGTGGATCAGAAGAGACTGTGAATGAGCACTCCCTGATAACATTGCTTATGATTTTACAGGTTTTTATAATTCTCTTTTCCAAGAGAATGTAATTTGGGTAGAGTACATGCCATGTCAATGGCTAAGGTCAGATGATATGTAATGCTGAAATATAATGAAAGAAAACATAAAAAGAACCAGCATCTCTCTGTATAACACCCCAGAATAAACAATTTATTAAATATTTTTAATAAATCTTAAAATGTATATTACCTTAAAAGAACATTTAATAAAAAGAACATTAACTGAGTTTTGTTTCTGTTATGTGGGGTTTTTAGGTGGTTTGAATGAAGATGAATTAAAAGCTTTTGATAAAGGCTTGATGCCATATTTCCAGCCATCAGCAGTAAGACATTTACCTCCTGAAATTTTCCAAGTAAGAACTTGATTACTGAAGATGTTATTAAATTTCTATTGTTTTCACTCTGGTATAAGTAAACTGCAGCATTTATTTATAGGTTTTGGGTTTTGGCAAAAAAATTTCTATGATCTGTTAAGTGAGAGAGCATCAAGGATCTGGAGCATTAACTTTCAGCTGTATCATCTGTGTTTGTGATGCCTATGAAATATGCTAGACAAGCTTTATTCATCTTTCAGAATGCATCCCAAAGAAAAAGCAAGTATCACAAAACAGGGATTGGACACTGTATCTTCCAGCATTTTATTCAGATCTGAATTTTTGTCTCTGTTTATTAACATTTGCAAGGATGCTGTAATAGCTACAGATTTCTCTGCTGACTGTGCAAGAGCTGTTTTATTAACCTAAAATCTGGCACCATTCTCCTGAGTTAGCTCTGAAAAACAGATTGTGCAGGCAGATACAGATCAGAAAGGAATTACATCTAATTACAGCAGTACTGAATGTGGACCAGAAATTAGAACAGGGATCCTGAGATCACTGCCCCTGACTTTCTTTGACTTAGTGACAAGATTAATAATACTCTGCCTGGGCTGGTCTCTTTCAGATGCTCAGGCAAGCAGTGTGCTTATGGACAGATGAGCTAAACAGAGAGTTAACTGTGTCAGCTCCCATAAAAAAGAAAAACTCCTTGAGCACCAACTGTTTGTGCACAGTACCACTGACAGTTCAGATAAGCCTAAAATGTCCTTACAGAAACTATTTCTTTGCAAAACAGCTCTATATAATCTTGTAGAATTTCTATCAAACAACATTTTTGTTATTAAGAGTAGTAATGATACTACAAGAAGTGATTAACAAAAAGCAGGATACCTCTTTGGAAGAGCTTTCTGTATTTGAAAGATTCAAAGAAGATTTTGGTTTTACACAGGATTTTTATGGCCTCATTTTGCAGCTGTATAAATTATTCAGATTTTGATTTATGAAAAATTACATTGTATTATGGACTTCAAGTGAGTTAAGAAGATGCTCAATTCAAAATGTCTGAACCTGTAGGCATTTCCATGAGTTTGCTCAGTTTAAACCAGCATACCCTTTAGACAATGAAATATGGGTAAGGGTTTGCTCCATCATCTTACCTACTTGCAAGGGGAATTCTTTCTTTCCAAAGTGGAACCTGGATGCAGAATTGTTGCAAGAAAAAAAGCTTGTTGTGTAGGAGGGTTAAAATGCTTGTGACTGCAGAATGTTAAGTAGAATTAAAGCAATCCAGCCTTCCCAATAATGCAGGCTTTACAAACTAGTTAATTTCTATGTGATATAGTTACTGTAAGATTATGATTGCCATGTTTAATTTTTATACTTAATATGAACACACTGGGACGATTTTCAATCTGAAAGAGAAAATTGAATAATAAGATTAAAGCATGGGGTCTTTTCATCTCATTACTCTGCTGGTAACTATAATCAAAGGTCAAATGTAAGATCAAGTGAGGATGCTTGAGAGCAGATATAAGAGGAAATAAATGAAAACACAAGAGGTTGCACAACACCATCAGTCTTTGAACAAATCAGAAAAGAAATGGCTGGAAAATTAAACTCCAACAATATATTGAAGAAATGTACAATACAATGCTGGCATAGAAAGCTTCTCAAGCTGTCAGCTCCCAGCATCAAAGAGAACGGTGACAGATAAATGAGTGGTCAGGGAAGTAAATGAATACAGAGGATTCTTTTAAGCTCTATTGAGCTCTTTTATAGCAACACAGTGTTGAAGGCTACTGTCCCTCATTCCAAATGCGAGGCAGTGCTGACTTCTGATTCCTTACCTGCCTTCTCTAATTGACAGCCTGAACCAATTTTTCTGTCTTTTGTTCCTCCCAGGCTTTGTCCCCAGAACAAATAGCAAACCTGGGCCCTGAGAACGCCGCCGTGGTTACAGGATTGCAGCGGGAGCATCTGGATGCATCCCAGCTCCAGAGCCTGGGGCTGGCCCTGGATGGAGCCAGGAGCAGCCCAGGGACACAGAGCACTGCAGGACCTCCCCAGGAGGGGCAAACCCCGGGCCCGAGCGGTGAGTGGAGTCCTGCTCCTGCCTAGGGGAGGGGCACACACCAGAGGGGTGTGAGGTCTCACAGCGTGCACCAGCATCAGGCCTCTATTCTGAGGGTGGGTTACAGTGAATTTACTCATCAACTTCTACAGTCGTGCCTCAAATCACATGCCTGACCCAGACAAACAGCCAAGAGGATGCTGGATTTACCCACAGCAAAAGGTAATGGAGGAAGGCTGTCAGATGGCATTAGCAGCTGTCTAGTAGTATTAGTCCTAAGCACTAGCTTGTGTAAAATGTAGCCTGAAACAGTGAACTTTTCCCCCTCCTTCATTCCCATATTCTTTGCCTAAATTTGAGGCAGGGGTTTCCATCTCTAGACCTTCAGGTCAGAACTTTATGAGCAGCAGAATGTTGTTTGCAGAGCTGCAAGTGGGAAAGGAGGTAGTGCTGGAGTGGATTAACATCTTTATCCAGACTGCAGGACCACTGAATAGTTTTTCCGGTCATTCCCATCCTATTTGGAATTAAAGCCTATTAGTACCTGTACTTCAGTGGTTTAATCTTTTACTTCTTCATGTTTCAGTTTATACTGGACAAGGCACACTGGCACTGTCAATGGATGTGTTACAGTGAGGCAGTTTGCACACAGTCAAGACAATGTTGAGAGCTTACCCCTATCAGACAGCAAATATTGTTGCTTCCAGGGACACCAGTGAGACGTAAGCTGTTGGAGGAGAGAGAGGGAAGCCAAAGTGCTGAAACAGGAGTAAGGGGAACTAAATTGCTGTGATGCCCTTGCTGGAATTGGAGCAGACCTTCCCAGAGGCACCTGGGAAGTGCTCTTAGCCCTACTCCCTCTCACATATGACCTGTTCCTTCTGGAAGTCTGCCAAAGGGAGGAGTTTTTTGGGTAAAGATCACCTGAGTTCTTGAGCTTCTTGTCCATTGTTCCTGTCCCCCTATGAAATACTTCTCTTTGGAGCTGTGTATGTTAAACTGGAAGTGCCATCTCATGAGACCTGAATGTAACTGGGGTTCAACTTTTAGAATTTGCTGCACCTCTTTGGGGTGGTGTAGATAAGACTTGTAGGCCTGAGCTGTAGCGTGACACTAAGAAATAAAACCTTCTGCTTTCCAGGTGCTCCTTGTTTGAGCGGCTTTGGCATCTGGCTGTGTGCTGTGTTTACACTGCACCTGCCTTTCTAAGCCTTCAAGGGCTGAGCTTGAGGTAAGTTATATTTTCTGTTAGAGGTAACTTTATAACAGAAGCACAGATCACCTGAAATAGAGAAGAAGGACTCTGGGACCCTCTTCCTGCTTTGAATACAAAGATAACAATTCTTGAATAATTTTCCTGTATTACAAAGGCGTCTTGTACCTTGGTTAGACTATCTCTGAATCTAATCAATGGGGAAACACTTTATCTTATCTTTATCGTTAAGCCAAACATAACAAAGGTATATTTAAAACTCCATGTAACACCAGTCAATTACTGCATTGTTATTTGGAACATGTTCTTGGTTTTACTCTGTGTTTTGCCCACTCCAGGCTATTGATAAGATTTTATTCCACCAACACTTCTATTTAGTAGAGTATTGCCATTAACTTTCATTGGATTTTAACATTTTGACAGGCAATATTTAAGAGCACTGGTGGGCTTGAAGTTTAGATTCCAATTAGGCAAACAAAATACTTAAGTATTGTGCTTAGTCTTTAAGATTGCAAAGCAAGGCATGTCAAAAGACTTAATATTTTTCTTTGCTTTGATTTTCAGTGTCCTGGAGCTTACAACAGAGATGCTAGAGATAAAAGACTGTCAGTTCAGCATGAACAGTAGAACCAAGAGGCTCTGAGATTTTTGAGTGCAGAGTGGTTAAATTCTGACAAGCAAGACCCTCATCTGCCATCACGATGAGAACTATCTCCTTTCCATAGCTTTACCATTAGCAAGTGACACAGTATCCCTGCAAATACTTTGAGTTTAAAATCTGAAAATGGCTTATTTGTCTCATGAGAAAATCAGTGAAATATAGGATTGTGTGTTAGGTAGGAACTTGAATTATAGGTGGGACAGGTAGCAGGGGACTGTTATTTGGAGGCTGATGTCTGATACCCAGTGCTTTTTACATGGGCTAATTTGGTCACACTGTTGTGTCCTTTGTTGGGTTTTCTTTTACTTCAAGTGTACATTCCCTGGAGAGGGGCTATCCTGTGTGGTGTAGTAGAAACTGCACCAGAAGTTACTGCTGTTGCAATAAAATAGCTTCATCTTGGTGCTGCTGGTTTGAATCCTGCTCAGACAAGAAATGATAACAGGCTCTTAGAATTTAAGCACCTCTACAAAAGGTAGTTTCCCCATGGCTGTTTGTATTCAATACAGAACTGTTGACACTGAGGGCATTGGCAATACTATGACTATTTCATGTGACAAAATGCACCATGGAAACCTGCTTATGTTCATCAAGAGACAGTCCTTTCACTCCATGTGGGGTTGAAGTGTCCACCTGGGAATACTAAGGGGAAACTCTTCACTGGACCTATGTACTACTAGGACTGCCAATCCAGTATTTTCCACAAGACCTAGAATGAGGAACTTCTCATAATTATAAACCATAGTTATTTTCCTGTGTTTTATCAGCATATGACTAAAGTGTCTAATACTAGCTTCTCATGCCACACCTCAATATTTTTAACAATGGGGGAAAAAAGATATATTAAAAACCCTCTGCATATGAACATGCATTTTGATGTTGTTCAACATGATTTTAGACCACAAACACATGGCACTGTTTTCCATTTTGCCATGGCAAAAGTCTTATTTTTTCTAGACTAAAAAAGGCAATGCATGGACTGAAAAGTTTAGCTTTTTTATTCAGGGCTGTACTCTAGTAAATGCCCTTCAAACCATAATTTGTATTTCTTTTTGGCAAACATTACATCTTGTTTCTCAGCCATGAAAGTAGAATTGAAATTTTTCTCAGGTGGGGAAGCAATAGGAGTGGGAGGGAGGGAGAGCTGGAGGGAAGAGCCCAGCTGCTGCTGGGGCAAGGTGAATGTGAGCTCCTGCTGCAGTTGGGTGTAACAGTTCCCACCACAGTCCCATATATTCGGTAATTCCTGCAGCAGCAGGGGCTAACTTGATTCTCAGGGCTTTGTTATTGGCAAAGTAGGCAGTGAGGGCCGTTTCTCACCCCCTCCTTTGCCTCTCCCCCTTCAGCAATCTGCTGCTTTGGGAACTGCCTTTGCCTATAACTAACCCTGGCAAGTGTGACATGATGGTATAGATAATACTACGTGCTTTAGTTCTGCACTTTATAAGCAAAGAATTATGGTTGCTGCAAACTGCCTGGCACTTTTTTCTTCTCTAATCCTCATGGTAAGATTCCAGCTTCTCCAGCTGTGTTTCCTCTTCTGCATGTGAACAGGAGATTGAGACATATATTTAAATAGAAAGAGGTTTGTTTTATTAATCCCAACAAACACAAGCAAATGTCCACTAAAACCAAGAAATGCTTCAGTGGATCAAATGTATTATAAAGCTTTATCTGTGTTTTCACATTAGAAAGTTCTGCCTCACTCAGATGGGAAAGTACTTAAAAGGCTTTTTGATTTATAGAAATTGCCTGACTTGAATTCTGTGTGCACTTCTGAAGATGCAGGAAAGTGTTTTCATGTCAAGAAGACAGTCAGCATTTCCAGTTCAGCTGCTTAGGTCAGATACGTGACTTAGCTCTACCAAGCCCTTCAAAAATCTATATGAGTTGAAAGTGATCTTCTTCTGTCAATATACCTGGGAGTGATTCCGTTTGCAATTGTGTGAGTCAGAGTTTAGCTTTTAATTGGAGCAGGAGTGAGCTCTTTGTTTTGTGCCATCTGTTCTTTAATTTCTTTCAAGCATAAGTGCTTTTAAATAGCTGAACTGCTTGATTAAATATATATTTTATTAATTAAATAATTATGTTAAGAACTTTGGCATTTACGTTTGGTCAAGGACATCTATTTCTTACAAGAGCAGTGTAAGAGGGGCAAATGTGGAGCACTGACTTAATATTGTACTTACTTCACGGTGAGATTGCAAATCCTGTTTGGTTCATGAGATGGTGTGAGCATCTTGGATGGCAAGTATTGTAGAAAAGCATTTTTACTCCTGCCAGTGTACACCTTGTAAAGGTAGCTGATGGAAAAGCCCATTCTACAAAATCTGGGATTCATGAGACACCTCCATCAAACCTGTTGAAACTGAATTTCTGTGGGAAGAACAAATGGAAAGGGGAGAAAGGCACAGAGAGCACAAGTATGCATGGTATGTAATCTGTGTGTGACCTGCTGTCCATTCACCATCCTGCACACTGCCAGAGAAAACTGAAACATGTACACTTTACTTCTGTAAAACAAACCCCAGAACCCCTCAGTGCAGCCATCTGTCCCCTCTGCAGATGTGTATTGCATACAACATGCATGTGATCACCTGCACTGGAACGCATTCATGGGAAACATGGCTCACTGTCCCTCTCTTTATATATATTAATATATAATTTCACCTACATTCTTTTTAGTTCTTTTAGATCTTTGAGAAAGAAGAAAAATAGGATTGTGCATAAATCTGCTGTTGAATATATGTCATGATAATGATTTTATCTGCTTATGGTGAGAACTGCAGCTCTCCTCTCCACTTGTGGCTCCTCTGATAGCTCCTGGGCAGTACCATACATCCTGTGGGATGTACATCCAACCATCCAGCTGCTGACAGTCACAATTCTGGTGTAGGTCTGGCTCCTCTGAGTGCTCTGAGCCCTGTAACAGGTGGCTCTGTCCAGCAGTATGTGAGAGGAGGCATTTAATTTCATTGCTGTGATTGAATGTAGGATGCTTCAGGATTTAACAGAAGGGAAGAAATGCTTTTGTTGGCTTATTATTTCACTGCCTGATACCTTTATGTTCAGAACTGTGTTTAGAAAAGATAAAAAGTCTACTGTTTCTGGATCAGCAGGAGAGAAAATATCCCTATGACTTGGTACTGAGGTAAATGCCACATCTGTGGTATTTCTAAAGCCCTGAAAAGAAGAAAACAACTACCCATCCACAATGTCTGAAAAGTGTCCCTGTTAAAGCTGGCGTTCTGGCTGTTGACAGGTTTTGTATAGTGCATGGAATGTTTGACTCCCAGTGGTCTCAATCTGTCACATCAGAGCTAACCAGCTCCTCAGTGTGAGGCTCTAAAGATGTTGTTAAAAAAAAGGCATTCTTGCTTAATTTTCAGAAGCCCTTTACACCTCTGTATAATCTGCTCAAATATTCCAGAGGCAATTACATACAGCAGGATGGCAGATTTAGCTTATCACTTCACTGCTGTGCCTAGGGATCATCACCCCCCCATTTACTTTCCAGTAACAGAAATTGAAACCCCATCATGCTAGGCTGGGCCCTTGTCAGAATCTCACTGGCTGCCCCCTTGGAGCAGATGGCAGGCATTGCTCAAGGTGTGCCAGCCAAACAGCCCTGGGGCCAAGGGAGAGGCTGGCTCACTCCAATGACACTCAGAAAGAAGCAAGGAATCAGCAGTCACCTGGAATGTGTCACTTGAGCAGGTACCTGGCCATAGTGCACGGCGGTCTCGATATTTCTGAGCCTGAATTTTAGCTTGCTAACCATTGCTAGCTCCTTTCCCAAGGGAAAGCTGCCAACAGTTTTCTCTCTTCAAAACATCTCTCTCCATTTCTCAAAACGGGTTAAGTAAGCAGTGTTCCTTTTGCCATAACAACTGTCCCCAGGTGTTGTTTCCTATTTGTGAACCAATGGAGAGCAGTGTCAGTCCCACGGACCAATAATAGACCTTTTTACACAGCATGTTCTAAAAGAAACTGTTGGAATTGTAAAAAAAAAGCCTTCTTTCTCTTCTGACAACTATAAGGAGTCAATCTATTTCGTGTCCTACCATGACAGTGCACCGTTGATATTTTGGCTCCCGCAGTGTTGTGGTTATAGATACCACACACTGCTTCCCAGTGGGACACTGCCAATTTCCCCATGGCCATTGAGGAACAGCCATCAAACTGCAGTACCTTGTCCCCCTGTCATAGACTTAGAAGTAAAAACCAAATTTCTAATCATCTCTTCCTCTTTTTTTTTCTTCTTTTCTCTAAAAAGTTTGGTATTCCAGGCTGGTACACAACTTTAAGCAATGGGGTCTATTTCAGTGAAAATGTTTACATGTTTTTGATAAGTTTGTGGGGTTTTTTGGTGTGTGTGTTTTGGGTTGGTTTGGGTTGGTTTGGTTGGGGTTTTTTTGGGGGGGGTTGTTGGTTTGTTTGTTTTTAGCAAGGTCTGTAGGCGTGGGATAAAGAGAGCTAAGAACCTTATAGTCCTGATTAGTAAAATATTCTCATCCATGCCATATGATGTGGGACAGCCCTGGGGACTGTTTACTCCAGTGCTGTTGGAGGGGAGGGATCTGACTTCCTTTTCCAGTAAGGCAGGTGGGAAACTGGGTAGAAAAGACAAGTGCAAAGAATAAACAAAAACTCCACTGTAAGTTAAATTTATTTTATTTTACCCCAGAACATTTGGAATTGCTCCTCAGAAAGAGTATTTTCTGTGTTGTTATACAGCAAGCTGTGTAACAACTTGGAAAGTGCAGATAAATAACAAACCTGTCAGAGAGCAAAACAGACCTGTGTGCTATCCAGGTATCCATAATTTCATATTTTAGTTAAGACTGTGATCCATTATCAGACCATCTATCTACTCAGTCCTTAGACAGAGAAATTATGAGACTGCCTCAAGGACCCCACCAGACCTTGCCTGGCATCAGGATATGTAGGAGTTTTGCACCATAGGATATTTTTATCAAAATTCACATCTGGTTCTTTATTTGTACCCAAAAATAAATAGCCACAAAATATATTGCATTTTTTCTGCAATGAGTAGAAAGCAACCAATGTGCATCTGTCTCTTCCTGCCCCTTTCTGTTCAGCATCAGTCTGCTTTTGCAAGCCGGATTAATGAGAGGATTTCCTTGCCCTCGTGATGCAGGAACACAGGCATGTTCAGAGCTCACAGCCCCACTGACTGAACACTGAATATTAACTCGAGGAATTGTCATAGATGCAGTTTTTGCTTTGCTGGCAACAGTATAACATTTAACTTCTAATGTTTTAGCTGGTATAATTAGCCTTACAAATACTTAACAACATCTTACTTAATATCTGTAAATTTCTCTTTGAGGGACAAAGAGAAAAAGAGAGAAACCAAAAGTAAATTCCTGTAGGAGAAATATGAAAACAGTGGAAAATGCTAATCTGTCACAGATACAGCAGGGGAAACTTTTCTGGTCCTGCTTTCCTCAATAATTTTTAACCATTGTATATGGAAGTGAACTGTATTGATTTATCAAAGAATAGCCATTGCTAGAGTTAAAATCCCATTGGTTTGATGCACAAGCTGAAACTGCCCTAGGTCATCTTTAACTGGGGCCTGACATGTTTCAACATTTAATCAGATGTCAGAAAACAACTTAGATCACAAACAAGTTCTGAATATATACTGAGGAGGGGGTTGAGAGAATGGATGTCAGCTCTCTGCCTTTAATGTATCTACTAAGTAGATCCCAGATATGCATCTGTCAGTGTTTTTGTTAGCTACTTTTATTTCAGTATTCACCCTTTCAGAATTGTTGAGATCTGACAAATGTACACATTTCAATCGAGCCTGTGTCAAGCAGGCTGGTCCAGCCACTGCTCTGGGACATATCTGTGTTTTCAGACCTCACATGTGTGTGCAGTGATAGAAGTGCCCCAGCACTACAGCTGCTGATGTTGTAGTTATGAATTTTCACTTTCTCCCCTCCTGTTGCAGTTGGAACCACAGATTTGGAGACTTCTGCCAAATGTTGTCGTCTTCAGTACAAACTCTCCAAGTACTATATTTGGGGTTTTTAACATGTATCTTCAAGTAGGCAGCTCACTGGTGGTTACATCAAACATCATTTGATGCCAAAAATTACTCAATATCTGTTTAAAATAATTATTCTATTAGAGTTCAGATTTATAAAACTTCAAATGCAACATACAACCTCTTCTTTTAGGAAGTGATAAGAGATACCATGCAGCTTGTCAAGGAGTTGTATTGCTGTACTTGTAAATACAGTGCTGTAAGAGGACAGGCTTTGCTGAAATTTTGAAATTTGCTGAAATTTCTGAAAATAAGTAAATTTGGTTTGTCACACTGTGTGTACTTACTAAAAAACTCAATAGCAGGTACTAATCAGTTCTCTCTTCTCAGGATTATGTAAACTCTTTAAAGATTTCAGTGTTTGTGCCACATTTTAAACAGAAAAATTAAAAGATTGTAGTTAGGATCCTTTTCATAAATTTTGAACAATCCATAACCTTCAGCTGTGGGAACTTTTCAGGGTATCATTCTGAAAACAGTAAAGTCTTTAGGGAATTTCCTCAAACAGGGTGTGAAGCAAAGTAAACTAAGAGATTTTAAAGAAAGGAGCTACCCAGCAAAGCACCACTGTTTACCTGGAATAAGCTGTTACCCATTTTCTACAGACATTGGAAATCCTATTTCTGGGCAGCTATTCCTATTTTTCTTAGCTATTGTTTAGATGTTTAGATTGATGGGGTGGGGTGGGGTTTTTTTGTGTGTGTGTGGTTTTTTGTTTGTTTTTGGTTTGTTGTTGTTGTTTTGGGTGTTTTTTTTTTTTTTTTTTTTTAAACAGAGAACACTGGAGAGTTATTAAGACAAGAGGCCTCTTTTGAACAGCCCACTGAACTTTGCTGGTCATATCCTGTTTTAGGGATTAAGGATTCTGAAGAGGCAGCATGCTGACTCTCAAGGCATGATTATTGAAGAAATAATTGCATTTTTTTTTTTCTTGGAAGTTTACACAGAATCACAGAATTGTTAGTGTTGGAAGGGACATCTGGAGATCACCCAGTCCAACCCTCCTGCCAAGGCAGGGTCACCTGGAGCAGTGACACATGTGTCCAGGTGGCTTGGAATGTCTCCAGGGAGGGAGAATCCCTGACTGCCCTGAAGAGCCTGTCCCAGTGTTCTGCAACCCTCAGTGTAAAAAAGTTCTTCCTTGTGTTGAGGTGAAACCTGTGTTTCAGTTTATGGCCATCGCTCCTTGTCCTGTCACTGGGCACCACAGAGAAGAATCTGGCACTGTGCTGGCACAGGTTGCCCAGAGAAGCTTTCAGCTTGTGCCCAGCTGAAGAACTGCTCCATCCCTGGGAGTGTTCCAGGCCAGGCTGGATGGGGTCCTGAGTGTCCCTGTGCAGTGAGTGGCACCTCTGCCCATGGCAGGGGGCAGAATCAGATCATCCCAAAGGACCCTTCCCCCCCAAACCATTCTGTGATTCCATGGCTCTTGGCACCCACCTTTCAGATATTTCTGTGTATTCATGAGACCCCCCCCTCAGTCTCCT
Source organism: Donacobius atricapilla (assembly GCA_013397315.1). Taxonomy (NCBI): domain Eukaryota; kingdom Metazoa; phylum Chordata; class Aves; order Passeriformes; family Mimidae; genus Donacobius; species Donacobius atricapilla. Next base: position 83,990 of record WBMY01000720.1, read on the forward strand.
CCAGACTAACAAGGCCCAGCCTTCGCAGTCTCTCCTAAGAGAGGCACTCCAGACCCCTCATCACCTTGATGGCCTCCGCTGGACCCTCTCTAGTAGCTGATGTAAATTTTCACACTGTCGGCCTACAGAACATAATAAAATATACACATCATATAATATATCTTATTTTCGCTATTTTTATACATATATATATATATATATATGT
>WBMY01000720.1:85924-109224 GCA_013397315.1 Donacobius atricapilla
GGGGCCGCCTGCGTGACGTGGCGGCGGAGCCGCGCCGGGTCCGGCCGGGCGAGCCCCGCTCCGCTGCCCCCGCTGCCGCTCCCCCCTTCGGAGCGGGCGGGCTCCAGCCCCCGGTGCCGCCGTTCGCTCTCCCCCCTCGGCTCTACGGTGTGGTGGTTGGAGGGAATTGCAGGCAGCTCCCGTAACTGCAGCATAGCTGATTTCTTTCAGAAAGCTGGGTGTTGTTGTCATTCAAAATGGGCACTTCCGTGCCCTGTGTGTTGTGTGGATCGGACCACCCGCCCCGGGAATGCCGGTGCGGTTGTGCCCGGGAGTTTGACTGTGTGCTTGACTTTGCCTTCTCTCCGCTGAGCTCCTCCCTCTTTAGTGAGGGCGATTGTTCTTGAAATCACTTTACCATGTGTTGATGATACTGTTCAAATACTGAGTTAGCACTGTCGAGCGAATGTACCTGTAAAGTTTTCAGTTTAAAGCATGAAAAATTCGTTTAAGTTGTAACCTGAAATAACTGAGAATAGGGAAATGAAAGAGATTTACATTACAGGTAGGAAGAAGTACAGGTTCTGTATGTTGTCATGTCAAATCACTGGCTAATCAATTGGTAGCACAAAACCCAGTAAAATAATAGTTTTGTTTTTTAAAAAGTAAACTAATAGCTTTGGCTTTAAACAGACTTAAAGTAAAAAACTGTTCTTAACTTTACAAAAGAGGTCAAGGAAGTGACTGGGTGGCCCACATGCAGCGGTAGGGCAGAGCTATTGTTCCTGAGGTCATGGAGCACAAGAGCACCTTCCTGATGCACTCACCTGGCTCAGGCTGTAGTGCATCACAGGAATCCTGCCTGGACCTGGCAGGAGAGGGCCTTACCTCCTCCAGCTCCTGTGTAGAGTTTTGTCCTGTGCTTGAGAAATGCAGTTGAGATTAAAAACAGCAGGAGGGTTAATGATCTAAAAGCTGAATATCATTTTCTGTCTGGAGAAAGAAAATGAGAAATTCTGTTGCAAGGCTGAAATTCAGATAGGGTTTGAGCCAAGAGATTCTAAAGTGACCTTTGGATATTATTTACACAGTATAGTACAATGTATCCTGGTCCCATCTTTCTGCTTAAAATGTGACCTGATGTTGCTTTCCTTAAGCCAGTTGTGATTGAGAATCTCTACTACTAGGGGTTTATTCATAAGAAAGCAGCCTCACAACGATCATTGGTACAGCTTTCTCTAAGAAAAGTAAACAGGCCTGTGTCACATAAGTGATACAGCTCCCCCCTTTCCCAAATTAGCCAGCATCCCTGAACACAAACACACATGCATGAGCTCTTTCAGTAGAAAATATTTGCTTAATTCATTTTCCTGGGCAGAAAAAAAAAAAAAAAAAGAAGAAGCAGGGATATGTTTGTCAGGGGTTGTTTCTTTGGTGTATTCTAGTTCTGCCTGAGTCCTCAGGAGTAAATCCAGATTGGTGTTGCTGCTGTGAGATTGATGTCTGGGGCCTGACAAGTTTGTCTGGAACAAGAAGACCATGAGTACCTCAAAGGACCATGAGCAAAGAATTTTATTTTTGGGGCCCTACTCTGTTCCTCCTAGCGGTTTGTTGTTGGCAGTTGAGGTTTCTATTGATGAAACCTTTGTTAATATATATTTGCATATGTTTGTAAAGTCATACATGACAATATGAGTAGTTACCAGGTAATGTCGAGCAGCTACAAAGAGCCTCTTATTAGAGGGTTTTCTGCCGTTTCTTTACATTGTATGGTTATTAGAGCCATTTATGAATTAAATAAATTATACCTCGTGGTTATTGGTGACTAAGGAAACACGGGCAATCCAGCTGCTACTTTACTGTGCACTTTTGAAGCAGTAGAGGTTTTGAAAATAAATAAGGGCTTCTAACTGCTGGCTGAGCTGCAGGCTGTGATCCATGAAGAGCTGGCAAACCACATGGTGCCGACTCCTCTCTTCTGGTTGCGTCTGTGTGTGTCTGAGGCCTTTGTTCCAGGAGAACTCGGAGGCCTGTAAAAGCAGCTGGAAATGAGGGAGACGGCCTGGGCACCTCTGCTGTAACCTACTGTTTTTTGAAGACTCATAGGCCCAGCTTTCTTTCTTAAGAGTTGACTTCACTAATTGAAGAAGATAGATAAGGCTAGGCTCATCTGCAGTTGGAAGCAGTCTGTTTTCTGTGTTCGAGAAACTTAATTTTTTTTTTTTCTTATTTAGTCAATAGGTTGAAAAGAGAACAAGGAAAAAGCAAATCAAATCATGACTTCAGATTTTTAGTGCTGGCAGGGAAACAATTTTTTGCATGTCTGGTTATTGGAGTTTCCAAATTTAGAATTTTGAAAAATGTTTGCCACTCAAAATAACAGTTCGAAAATCATTAGGAAGAGCCATGGAGAATGTAGTAGGTAACTCCATTATTGACATCATGTCATAATTGGAAAATTCATGAGACTTGAGGAATCCTGTGCTTTCCAACACTGTCGTATTCCGACTGCATTTTCTTACCCATTTCAAGTCAAATTACATTGTTTGCAGTGCAAATTACTGCCTGAAAATTGATTTGCATTTCTCTGTGCCATTTATCAAGTGTTAAAGGTGACCTGCAGTTGCAGTGCTGTCAAATTATATGCTGTATACTCTAAAAAAGTAGTGTAGATAGTAAATGTGTGGTACTTTTGCTAGGTAATGTAGCTGTATCTCAATTTTATGTGTCTACTGTGGGCCAGATAATATGCTAAGATGAAGACTTCTGACGGTACTTTGCCATAGGCTGCTGCTAATTTTTCTGTATTTTCTCAAAAACTGCTGCTCTAGGTACCTTTGATTTTTTTTCTCTCTCCTTGAAGGAAGATATTCTCCCTATCAGTTGGAAGATTTGTCTTTAAAATTAGGTTGGGTTTTAAATTGGAAGCTCAGGAGTCAATGCTGGTACTTGTTAGCAGAACCAAAGATGTTGTGGTTCTGTGGCTGATGTGGACTTGGTACCAAACTAAACTACTTTATTTTAAAAAGTCTGGGAAGTTTCCATGGCAAAGTATGGATTGACTTTCCTTAGAAGAACTTTTGTTTGTAGGTTTTATGGCTGTGATATGCAGTTTATGGTTGGTAAGTGCTGTACACACTGCACAGCTCAGTGCCTCTGCTCCTACCTGTTATTCCTTACCTGACTCACCACAGCGAAATGAAGTTGATAGGAGAGTACTACAATTTCAGCTCTGCCCTCCTGCCTGGCTGCGAAAATCACCCGAATTAAAGTTTCATGCTATGGCTTTCAGCCAAGCTGGAGCGCAGAAGTTGAAGGGGTTTTTCCACGTGTGCGGATGAGACAAAATGGAGAGGTTTGACTCTTCCAAATTTGAGCCCAGAGCTTTGGAAGAAGACATAAAAACATTTTTATTTAGTTCAAGAACTAAGTAATGTTTGTGGGAGGAAAAGGAAAGGGAGAAGGATGAGAACAGCATCATTGTAGCCTCGGTGTGTTGCAGTTGCCAGCCAGGGTCAGTGCTGTGACACATACATCGATACATTTCCTAAAGGTTTGAAATGCATCAAAGTCATACCAGTGTGTATTTACCTGTTCCCTCGCCCTGATTTTGCTCATGGTTTAGATGTTTCTCCCTAGGCCAAAGGGTTTACATTTTAAACCTTGCCTAGTCTAGTCTAGCCTACTTTACTTGAAAATTAGTTTAATCTTGGGGCTAGGGTGGGTTTCAGGGTTTCACAACTATTCTAAAGATTCAAAAATCAGTGAGAGTATTGGAAGCCTTAATAAAAGTTACAACTTTGGGGTTGATGAGGTGAGACGGGCAATGGCTTAGAATAATTTTTCACGTGTATTATATGTATTTATGACAGTATATCCAGATCCAAATTTATAGCTGTTATTAATAATTAATGTCTCTTATATGCTGGATTGTTTTTGTGTTGTTTTTGGTTTTTGCTGTTCCCAATTATTTGCTAAAAGAAGATAGCATGCTAAATAATTTAGCATAATTATAATCTGTAGTAGGATGCTGTTCCGTAATCCGTCCAGGTGGATTTCTTTGTCCTGTGGATTCTGACCTTAGGACAGCTTTGCTTGCTGGGAGGTTTTATTGGCAGATTGTGCTGCCAACCAGCACACCCGGGATGAGCCCAGAGTGCTGCTTCAGCTGTCTGTGCCACGTGGTTGTAGTTCAAGAAATGTCAATTTTAAATTTTTTTTTTCCTAAACTTTAGGGTGTGGTTTGCTTGTGGTTTTTTTGGTTTGGTTTTCTGGGGGGGTGGGGGGTAATGTGTTTTGTTTGTAATACTTGCAGCTTGTGTTTTACAGCTTTACAGCCTGCAGGTTTTGAGATAGATGGTTTATGTTCCCTGTACTGTACTTGGGCTATTCTGTAGGTGGCACATCAGGCTCACCTTGCAGACATTTCACATCTGAAAGTTGTAAACACACCCCTTTCTAATTGTTACTGTTTCAGCCATTCTTGTGGCTTCGTAGGTTAAATGCCTTCATCTGGAGCGGCTTATTCCATGTTCCTTAAGCTGGAATGAAAAAAGACTTCAATAGCCATAGCAGATTGCCTTCTCCTAATTGCTTTATGGCACTGTTAATAAAAGCCTTTCTAGAAATATCTCTGTATAAAGGGACAAGGATTTCCAGCCTTGCATCATAACCCTCTCCTGCAGAGTATTTTTCCCTCCTGTTTTTTGAACAAGACATGCATGCTTAGCTGAACAGATTCAATTATTTTCGCCCTGGATGACTGAAAACAAGAATAATTGGAATAACAAGATAGAGGCACAGAGTAGGTTGTTTTGTCCCCCTGCTGTGACACACCACCACATCAGTATTATGGAGCAATGCTTCACCTCAGTTTTCGGAAGCTTTTAGCGACTGACTGTGCAAAGCTTTTATGCTTCTAAGGGTGTTCTAGTGCCTGAAGTACAAACAAACATTTTGACATTGGGGCTTTGACCTAGAATCGAAAGTTGCTTTGAAGATGCAGTGTAGATGTCTGACATTTTGTCTCACTTCTTCCTCTTCTTAAAATTTCGTTTTAGTACATAATAACAAAGTGGGTTGGATTGTTTGATGTTTTTCTCACCATGTGGCCGACTGAGTCTATGAATTGAATTGCCTTATGTTTTAAAATCTGTGTATTCCTCTAAAATACCATTAATGGTGCCTGCAGACCCCCTGCTTGTCACTGGGTCTTTTCTGTCTATTGCCCTGGTCCCTTTCCAGCTATTCAGCATCTAAAGATTGTGCTGAGGCATGTGACAGCACTCTGAGAACCGAAAGCTCCTGCAGCCTTGCCCTATGATAATACAGAACAAGTAGCTTGCAGGTGATACTTTTGGAGATGACACGACCTGCTGTGAATAACTTCTAAACCTTGTGTAGTGCCAGCACCTCGTCCAGTACAGGGTAACCTAGATTCACACTACTGAGCTCTGTGGGCATAGAATTCTGTTTGTACAGTTTGGGAACTTGGATTTTGTCCTCATTTTGTGATCAACTTGCTTAAAAAGAAAGGATATGTCCTTTCTCATCCTGGTCATCAAATGTTTCAAAGCAGCTCATCACTTTCTGAATGATTAATTATTTCCTTTATCACTTTAGGTATTTCTGGGAAAAGCCAGCTTCTGTTTGCACTGGTCTTCACTACCCGTTACCTGGACCTCTTCACTTCATTCATTTCATTGTATAACACATCTATGAAGGTAGAGTATACTGAAGAGTTAGAAAAGCTAGTGAGGTTGCATGCAGAGTGCATAATGTCATTAAGAAAAGCCATTTTTAATGGCCCACTGCACCAAAGTTCTAGATGGGCTTTGGATAGAGAATGTGGAAGATGGACTAAAAATCCTACTTTTTTTTCTGCACTCTACATGCAGTTTTAAAAAACTGTTTATATCAGGACTGTGACATTTAGAGCAAATGGCATTTTGGTTATTGAAAATACAAGCTTTTGGAAAAATGGTTCAGATAAGCTGTATTTCTCAATTGAGACATTAAAGCTCACGTAAATCTCCTTTCATTCACTACAAGGTAAATTAGTATTCAGAATGCACTGCCAGAATTGCAGCTACTGTCTGGTCAGAGGCTGATCAAAAGTTGACCAGAGTAAGCTCTAAGGAATGCAGCTTCTGTGAATTATACCCCTGTTGCTTGCCCATGAATGTCAGTGAGCCTGAATTTGAGTTTGTTACTTACTCATTCCTGCAATTTCTGGTGCTGAGTACAAGAAAATAAAGCAGTAGTCTGGGAGAGGGCAGTATGTTTGTGTTCTTTTAATCCAATTTCTTTATTCTTGGATTTTCTTGATGCTTTTCAGCTTTAGTTTAGAGGGTTGTACAACTTTGCCAAGAGGAAAGATTAAAACAATCAATGCCACAAAATATAAGGATGAATTAGGGAAATTATACTGTAAAATAAAATTCTGCGTCTCAAAATCACACTTGCTTTCCAGCAAGTGAAATGTGTGTGCTTAAGTTTTAATATTAACAATATGGATTGAGCTGTGGGTTAAATAAAATATTCTTGAAACAGAAGCTTTTTCCATATGTAATTTCTGATTGGAAGGTACCATTAGGTGCACTAAAGGAACAGGTAGCGGAATTTTGCCATTTATTTATTTATTGATTGTGATTCAGGGCCATGACCATATCTTTGTTCTGCAGCCCTCCAAACCAGAAAAGAAATGTGTGGAAATACTAACTTTCAAAATGATAGTCTCTATTTCAGTTTCAAAGGTTACTGCTTAGAAAGATTGTTGGATATAATAGTCTTTTCAGCCCATTATTGTAGTGTCAGGATGAAGCTGCTTGAGTGTCCCAACAGAATTTTGTGTTATATTTATATATATATATATTGGAGTATATAATCTTACACAGTTGAGAGTAGCTGAGAACTTGAGAAGACTTTAGTTGAGAATTTGAGAGTTGGGATTCTTGAGATGAAGAAATCTGTAATATAAGAAATTTCAGTTCATTCCCACTTTCTTGTTGTCTTCTATGACCATACCTGCTGTGATTAGTTTACACCCATAGTAAATGTTCCTTGTGGCCTGTCCTGTGGTTATCTCCACTCAGCCGGGGGGCTCGTGTAGCAGAGCCTTTGGGTTCTGAGCTCCTTAATACAGTATTGGTAGGATTTTGTATTTGTGAGAAGAGCATGTAATGACTAATAATATCTGCAAACAGTGGGATTTTTAATCTGTTACTTCTCCATTGCAAAGAACCCTTTTTTAATGTGATAAATGGTTTGGAACATTTAATCTTTGTGCTGAAACTGGCAGAAGCTAAAATATTTGTCTGGTCTGCAGTACTGTGTTGACTCCAGGACAGCGAGCTCTGTCCTGATGATGGCAGATTGACCTTTAGAAAGTCTTAGATTCTCTCTAGTTCTGTTTCCTCACCTGTAAAATGAAGCTTTTTGCTTATTCCACAGGGAATAGCTATAAAGTCTACTGTGCCATAACCATTTAAAATGGTTAGACATCAGCTCTAATTGCATTCTGGTTCAGTGCTTCTCTCAGTCTCTTAGTCTTGCAGGTCTTGTGGCCTGTTGGTTGGTGAAGAACAGTGTCCAGTTGCCACTCTGCAGATTTTAGAGATGTGTAAAGGTCCAAAGCAAATCAGCTAACCTGTGATTTGTTAAATAATTGTCTGAATGGGGCTTATTGGGTATTTTTTTAATTGCCACATGAGCCACACCATGCTGGGCTTTTTGAATGTAGAAAGGTCCCTTCCATTATTATTGAGTGTATGCACCTGCACATTTTTAACCTAAATGTTGGGGGCCAATGTTTCCCCTGCAGTTGCAGAACGTATGTTCCTTCTCCAATCACTTCCTTAGTTCTGGAAAGGGTTTTCACCTTTGGGCAGTCCCTTCAACCATGGGCATGTGATGCCTTGAAAGCAACAAAACCTGCAGAACCCAGAATCACTCATTTTGAATTATTATTCTATTGACAAAAGTTAAGCACCACCAACAGCCTGCAAAGCCACATAAACAATGCAAAGAATCAAAAAAGACCACACTTACTCCTCTTAGTGCTTATTCAGGGAGTGTGATTTAATCCTGGAACCTCTGTGGATTGTTTTGGGGTTGTTCCTTTCCTTGCCCCCAGCTTATCTACATCGCTTGCTCGTACGCCACCGTGTACCTGATCTACATGAAGTTCAAGGCCACCTACGATGGAAACCATGACACCTTCCGAGTGGAGTTTCTGATAGTTCCTGTTGGTGGGCTCTCTTTCCTTGTCAATCATGACTTCTCTCCGCTGGAGGTGAGTTGATTGTGGGCAGGAAATTATATTTTTTTTTGCTAAAATATTTAGAATGTGAGGATGAGCATTTTTAGCCTGACCAGTGAGTGGTTGAAGGGTGTCTGTGTTCAGTAGGTTCAGGCTAATCCTTTCCTCAATTAATCTGTGTGGTGCAGGTGTCTGTGCAAATGTAAGGCACCTCAGGAGACCAGCACAGTTATCAACATTGATTGTTTTACTAAGCAGGACACTATTTTTCCCAGTACACTTCGATGGCTGTATTAATTCAGAATTCCTTTTGTTCTGTTTGTTAAAGAAATCCCCAGGAATGCAGTTTGTGAATAGTTGGTGCCACCTGGTGAAAACAAAAGGAATTATACTACTACTTAAATTTTATAGAATTGCAAATAATCTAGACTATTAAAAAGAATTGCATTATATTTAAAATGCAGTGATGTGTTTAATTGCAGAAAAATTATATTAAAATGTAATTACAGAGAGTTCAAACAGATGATTTTTCCTACAAAATAGAGAGTGACTTTAGATGGTTGTTTTACATGGACCGAGCTGCATTTTTATATTGGGATTAATATTATAGAGTAAAGGAATTTGAATTGCAATACTTTGAGACATATTTTAATTTTTTTTCTGTGTTAACTCCCTCTTTAAACAAATAGATAAAAAATCGAAGAACATTAAGGGGGGGAATAGGACTTCATCTTCCCTGCAGCTTTCACAGCATGGACTCTGTAAGCTGCATTTCATGGTGATGTGAACAGGATGCACACAAGTTCCCTCACAAGTAAACCTGTGCTTGCCAGATCAGCAGAGAGCTGGTTTGGAGAGTCTGCTGTCTGCCAGGAGAGTTCCCTCCTCCCATCCTCTGGTTGGTTATGAAGCTTTCACCTAGTTTTTCCCGTACCAGGGAAAGTTTGCCAAAATACTGTACCTGTATGAATAGGTATTCATCCATAAGATTGCTAGACAGTAAAAAGTCAAGCCAAGTCAAATGTTTTCTGTCCTGCTGTTATCAGGAAGACAGGTGAATATACCTGTATTTTTTTCCTTTCAGATACTGTGGACCTTCTCCATCTATCTTGAATCAGTTGCTATTCTCCCTCAACTTTTTATGATCAGCAAAACTGGGGAAGCAGAGACCATCACTACTCACTATCTTTTCTTCTTGGGTCTGTACCGTGCCTTGTACTTAGTCAACTGGATTTGGCGCTACTACTTTGAGGGATTTTTTGACCTCATAGCTGTTGTTGCTGGTGTGGTCCAGACCGTTCTGTACTGTGACTTCTTCTATTTGTATGTTACAAAAGGTAAGCAATGCAGAAACTTCCAGCTTCAGGCTGTGGAATGTAGCAGTTAACAGCTTCATAGAGATCTGCTACCTCAGCATTACGAGCTCATTAATTCTGTGTGCAAATTAGTTCTGAAATATCCTTAATTTATCAAGTACCCTTTCTGCTAGTGTGGGGCATTTCTGAGGATTTTTTGGGGGGTATGTGTAAATGATCTGATGAACTTCTGGAAAAACTTAAGTATGGCTAAACATATATTGCTGTTGCCTTCCATGGGAAAGCATGATCCTCCTGTTTCCCCTGACCATGTACACTGTTACCTGCAGATCCTGTGCTTACAGACACCTTTCTCAGTGGTATAAATACTGTAAGAGTTGAAGGTGTTTTGGCTGTTTCTGTTTATGCTGAGTTAAGAAGCAGACACTTCTGCTGAGTGCATTAATAATTCTGCCCTTGCTCACATTCCAGCTTCCATGATGTAAGCACAAAGCTGCATGGGGCTGTGTTATTTTAGTCATAATCTTAAGAGGCTGTAGTAAGGGGATAGTATGTCCTGTGAGGATGAAAAGTGGCAACTCCAGGATGCCACAAGAGGGCAAGGTTAGAATTGTTAATTCTAGTTTCAGCAGTGTGTATTGAAGAGAGAGAGGCAGCCTGGAGGGACTGTCTGCAGTGGATCCATTTGGTGTGAAAGGTTTTGATCCCTTTGACATTTTAGCAGTGTGTGCTTCTCCTGCATCACAGCTTTGTTTTGCTGACTGTTTTCTTTCCCACTTTTTCTTGCAGTTCTCAAGGGAAAGAAGCTCAGTTTGCCAGCGTAAGTGCCAAAACATCACCAGCATCTGTCCTTTTGGATGCTTGGACAGAACAATCCTTATCACAAGCAAAGGTGAAGATGCTTGAGACAGAAAGTCAGAAACACAGCTCTTTATAGTGCAGGTAGTCATCAGCGGCTCTGTAAGAACGGAGGAAAAACAACCAGCAGATTTCTGTTTGATGCATCTTGCCTTTATCTTTTTTATTACTATGTATAAAGATTTTTTACATAAAGAAACTTATACTGTATTAATAAATTCAGTGTATGGTTTCAATTGGAATAGTTCCAAAAGTGAGATTTTTGTGAGATTGTTTATGACCAGGAACAAGTGCAAACGTTTTTTTAATTTTCAAGATTTTCTTTTAAATGACTGATTTTTTTTCTTTTTTTTTTCGGTGCACAAATATGTGCATCCTTGATGGATGGTAGTCATCTGTTCTTTCCCTTTGATTCAGTTTTCATTCCACTATATTTATTTTTTTTCCAAAAGGCGAATATATGTCAACTCTAAATCTGAAACCACCAATGTTTGATGTGATGTGCTGGTGCCCAGTCTTTGTGCCATCTGCTGACATGGAGTTCCTTATTCAAAATATATGTTGGTGTTAGAAGGGGAACAGTCAAATTTTGTAGTTGCTCCCCTTCTAAAACAGACCGATGGCAAGAGGGCAAGTGAGGAAATCACTTGGGGCCGCAAGGACGGGCTCTGTCCTGTTCTGCCATGATGTCTGGGAAGGTAATCCAAATAATGAAAGCACTTGGCAGCCCAGGTTGTGAGGAGTAAGAGATGCGATTGTGTTAATCAGTGGCAAATGTTTGTGACTGTGTTGTTTGTTCAGGACCAGAAGGTTAAAAATACCTTGGATGTCCAGCCCTGCTCCACCATTACGGCTGTAGGAATGGGAGGCTTGTAAGTTGTTGATTACAGAAATCTGTGGGTGATCATTTTAAACATCTACATTTTCTTATTAATGAATGCTTTATAAGCAATTTCCATGTTCAGCTTCAAGTGGTTTTCGATGTCACTTTTGGACAATTAATATTTTTTTTATAAACTTTTCAGAATCAGCAGCACCAGTTACCATTCTTCATCCTTTAAATGATTCCCTTTTTTTACTGAGCTGTTGCATGATTTATCCTGTGTTACCATCCTCAATAAACACTTTATGAAATGGTGAAAACATTTCGGGTTTTTTTTCTTTTTTTTCCTTCTTGAACATGAAAGTTTTCTGTTTGCCTGGGACTGGATGAAAAGTTGCAGTGAGGATGACTTGCTTAATGTCATTGCAGTATTGAAATAAAAAGTTTTTAAGGCTCTGAGGGGCATTGTCACTGATGGAAGCAATGATGGCTGAGTTCTGCTTGTTTCGTAAGAGCTCAAGTCTTCAGCCTGGTGCAGAGGAGGGTTCGGTGCTTGCACGTGTTTTGTTTTATCTTCAGCTCAATTCGCCGCCATTATCTCCCTGGTGAGTGCTGGCTCTCCTCCCGGAGCCCGCCCGAGCAGTGTCCGTGTGCAGCTGCCAGGTCCGTGTGGCGCTGCCGTCTCCGGGCTCAGCTGCTCCGAGCCCCGTCCGTCCCCGCGCCGGGAGCGGGGCTCGCTGTGACGTCACCCAGCGGCCCTGGTGCAGCCTTGTTCCGCCGTAACGTGACGTCGCGGCAATACGTCACTGCCCCCGCGCATGCGCTCTGGGNGCACTGCCGGTCCCTGCACAGCGCTGCCGCTACCGCCGAGCTTAATCTCCGAGTAGCGCTCGTGTGGTTTCGTAATTAATACGGCGACTGTTTTGTGTCCGCGGTGCTTTGGGATCGAGGAAGGGAGTAGCACCAGGCAGGGAGCCTGTGGCTCGGAGCGCGCTCAGCTGAATTGTAATTCCTGCTGAGTGCTCGTGTACTGGTTTCATCCTGCCGCTGTCCTTATGTAACAGGTCTTTGCTGGTAATCTTTGTGCAATGCTTTCATTAAGGCGACCACTATCGATCAGGTGATCACTTTGCCGCAGGCACTTGTCCCTTCCTGCTGTAACTGTTGTTGTTTCCGGCAGGTGGATTGGGATTCTTGTCCTTTACACAGTTCACAAAGGGCAGTTTAACTGTCCCGGGGGAGGATTGCTGCACAGCTACCTGCTCGGCCTCATCCTTCTTCTGGCTTCCATAATATGTGCGTTGTGCGCTCTAGTATACATCAGCATGCAAGGTAAATAGTTAATAATGATGTTTTGTGGTTGTCTAGTAGGACTGTAATAGATGTGTGTTTTTAATCCAGAGCTGATGTTAAAAGCTACCAAAAAATTGTTTTCATGGTAGTCAGACTTGAAAAACTCCATCAGCATATTTGCTTTAATAGTATTACCTTTGTTAGTCTGGAATCTAACATAATAAATGAACACAACAGCTTAGTGCAGCTAATGAATGGTTCATTGCCATCAGAGCATCCTGAAAACTCTCTGTGTGACCTCCCATGTAGCACTGCCCCACCTCTCTGACAGGAATTTAGGGAAGTGTATCCAGAATCATCTGAAGTATCCTGTTAGTTCTGCCTTGCATGGGCAGGTTTAGTCATGTCTTGTGAAAGTCCCTCAGCTGCAGTGGGCTGCTTGGGGAAAAACACACACAGAAAAGTTAATTGTATAAATGTCATACTAAAACTAACAGTGAGTACTATTAAATAGAGCAGGGCTGGACCCGCGGCTTCAAATGAATGGCTGAACAGGAGTAAGGACCTCTATGCAACTTCTAATTATTTGTAGAAATGGTTCATTTTGGGTTAAAATTGCTAGGAGAGCTTTTTTCTGGTGAGGCACGTGATCATCAAAGTAATGTTAAGAAGATTAATTTTAAATACGTGTGTGGTCTCTGGAGTAACAGATGAGACTCCACAGTTTCTCAGATATTGGTTCTCTTGACACACTGAAAATAGGTATTTATGCTTCTGTAAGTAAGCATTTATACTTTCTTCCATTTAAGCCATTTTAAGAGTGCATGAAGAGAAACTATGACAGAGCAGAGGTGTGGATGATAATCCTGGCCTTGAATCTGACCGCTGGTTTTCCTAAGAGTTTCCAGAGGAGGGGAAGTAAGATCAGCCAGACCGTGATGTTTATATCAAAGTTTCACCAACTGTTCTGGGTTGGAGGGACCCACAGGCACCGTTGAGTCCAGCTCTTAGGTGAATGGGCCGTACAGGGGTCAAAGCCATGTCTTTGGTGGTGTTAGCACCAGGCTCTAACCAAAGGTGCAGAGGTGAGAGATGTAACTGTAAATAGCAGTGAAAGAAGAACCTTGTTCAGTATGAAAGTGCAGCTATGAGGCCGTTGGAACTAAGGAATGGAAGAATTCTGGGGCTAAATTTCCAGGAAAGACAAAGGATGAGGTGTGTTGGACTGTGCTTGGAATGCGTAGCTTTGGGTGTGCTTGGTCTTGCACCGGCCCTTGTGCTGTCCTAGCATTGGTGATGCCAGCAGGGAGCCTGGCCGGAGCCCGCACACCCTGGGGATGGTGCTGAGAAAGGAAAAGGTGTCTAGAGAAGGCACAGTTCCATCTGATTATGTCTGTGTCAGCAACCACGCTGCTGCAGGACAGGCTGCAACCTGGGAATGGGCTAAAGCAACCCCTGGGTTGAGGGCTTTTGAAACAGCTTTATCACTGGGTGTGAACCACAGCTCTGTAATTGGAAAACAGTTCCCAAAGTTGTTTTTGTTCTGCAGCCTTTACCGATTATTTGTCTACACCTGAGCACACACACCCCACTACCTCATTACCCTGGGATCAGGCTTGTTTAAGGAGATGAGCTGGCCAAAAGTTACTCCCTTTTTTATTGCCTTGGAGTACTAAAACAAAGAGGTTATTAGTAAATGAGAAACTGTAGGTGAGCCAGTGCTCCTGGATGCAGCTTTGGGTTTTAGTAGCGTAGGTTCTAAGAATCACAGCTATAAAGCTAAAAATTGTTGTTTTTCTTAGCTTCAATGATAGTTTTCCATTGGTATGAAAGAACTTGATCGTTTCATTTAAGTGTTTGACTTTCTGTAAAGCCCAGAAAGTTCATATTTCCAGACAGGATTTTATGTACTTGAAGTGCATTCGTGAACAGTTCTTGTTTCAAATTCTCTCTCGGATTTCAGGAACAATTTCTAATCCAGGCCCAAGAAAATCACTTCCCAAAATACTTTATACTCGCCTGCTTCTCTATTTCCCGGAATTCGTCTGGGCTGTTGTAGGAGCTGTGTGGGTGTCAGACAACAGCGTGCAGTGTGAGAAGACTGTGATAAATGGCGTCATTGGGACAGTTATTGCAAGGTAAAGGTGCCTCCCCACAAATCCCAGCTTGACAGCGTGTGGGAAAGGAGGATGAATTGGTATCCTTCCCGAAAAAAGCTTGTCTTGGGAGAGAGAGCATGTCCTACAGTGAAGGAAAGGAGATGAAGGTTGGAAGGGTAAGAGGGGCAATGGGAGTGTAGAAAACTGGATAAATATGAAGAGCGTAGTAACCCGATCACTTAGCTGGTAATGAAAAATGGAGCTGCCACCCCTCTGTGCTGCTGCTTCCAAAGCAGTGGGCTGTGATTCCAGATTTGGTGCCCTGTGTGAGCTGAGCCAACAGCCTTGTTCTGGTGCCCAGCGTACTGCAAGCACAGTCCAGAGAGTGCAGCCTCAGGACAGCAGCAGAGGTCTCCATACAGAATTCCATAGCCAGCTTCGGTTTCAGCCTGCCAAGATCTGTAGTTGGGAGTTGCACACTTGTCAGAAGTGTCTGGTTTCACGGTCTGCTATCCCACTCCCTCCTGTCTGACAGCTGGATTATCATCATCTTTACCATCCTCGGAGTTGTCATTGTCTTTGACCCCCTCGGGGGGAAGAAGACGTTCTACCTGCCCGAGGGTGTGAGCCGCAACCTGGAGAGCAGCCACTCGGGGCAGCTGCTCTACAACGTGAAGAGCTCTGCCACCAGGGTGTGGGAGAAGAGGATCAGGCTGCTGTGCTGCTGCATCGTGCAGGACGACGACCACCGCGTGGCCTTCACTAGCATCGCCGAGCTCTTCCGCAGCTACTTCTCGGTAAGGGGGGAGCCTTGCTGCCCTTGGCCGCCCTGAGGGGTGGGATGGCTTTGCAGAGTCTGCCCTGTCTTTGTACAGGACACGGACCTGGTGCCCAGTGACATAGCAGCTGGCTTGATTCTGCTCCATCAAGAGCAAGACAAAAGGGAAAACTGCCCCAAGGAGCCTGAAGAAGTCCTGTGTCATTCTCCATCGTCTCTCGTGGTAAGATAGGGCTGGTGCAGTCTTTGGTGTAATTATTCTAGGAAATGGTGCCTGATCAAATTGAAATGCACTTCTTTCTGGAGAGGGTTTTTTAAATTATTTATTCTTTTAATAAAATTAAACTCTGCCATAAGAATTCATAGCAATGTACATTATTAATAAATGCAGTGGAAACAATAAGTTTATCGTCAAAAACATTTTCCTGCTTTTGCATGAGTAGAACTTTGAATGGGGGATTAAGTGCAAAAAGGGAACCATTTAAGACATTTGATCATTGTTGAACAGCTGGGAGAGAAAGGGAACAGAGGGAGAATGAATATTTGGTACTGTTTGCATAGAACTGAGAAGGTAATCTTCTAGTATGTACTGTGGGCTGTTTGTCTGCTGCAAATACCCAGACAAGGTAAGACGCAAAACCAACACCTTTTTAAATGCTTGCAGGAGGTGGGTTAGTTTGCTAACTGATTTTTGCTCGTCTTCGGTGGACAAGTGCCTTTGTAAATTTTCCCCCTCCTTTTAGCCTGTCTTTCATAGATGTGTGTAGTTTTACTTCAACCAGTGCATCTCTGTCAACTTCCTTTCGAACGCAGCTGGTGTGATGGGGTTGTGCTCTGTTCCACAGAGATCTGCTGCACTCTTTAGCCTTCCCTTGGACATCCGTAGGTAACATATTGGCATTGAATGCTGTTTTCAGCATTGAGCTTATCAATGTATCAGCATTGGAAGAAACTGATTCAGTCAGAGCTTTTCAAGATCCTTGAGCTGTGTAGCTACATAAATAAACGCAGACTTTTTTCCTGAAAATACAAGTGGCTATTTTTAGTTCCTCTTAGACCTTGAGGTTTTCCTTTTGGGTAGTATGTATTTCATCATGCCTTGATTTTCACTAGCCTGTGTTCAGTTTTATTCTGAGGCTGCCTAACACACCTTCCTCCTTTTTCTGCTTGCTTTTCTTTCTCTGTGTGCTTCCAGGCCGATGATTTGGATGTTGAGCTGGAGAATGCTGCTCACTACATGCTGTTTGCTGCAGCTGCGTATGGCTGGCCCTACTATGTCTACACCAACCCGTATACTGCACTCTGTAAGCTCAATGGTGACTGGTAGGTTTGATCCAAGAGCTCAAAAACACATAGCTGCCTGCTAGATAAGGAGTCTTAGCAGAAACAAAGTAGTTACAGTAGCAGTATTTTTGTTGCATTAAACTGTAGCACTCTTGGGAGTACCTGAGCTTGACTGCCAGAGTTATCTTTCAGGAATTCGGAGAAACAAAATTCCAACTTCTTTCCACCCTAAAACAGATTGGCTTTTTTTCCCATGGGAGAAGTTTGAGATAAAAAAATTCATTTATCAAAATGACAAAGGAAAAATTCAAATTAAATGAAACATTTTAAAATTAGGCTTTTTAGAGGTGCCTTTTGGGCACAGATTTACATATGGAACTAAAAATCTTATCAATAGCTTTTTCTGTCCTAAGGAATTAGTAGAAGTTCCCTGTCCCTCCAGCCTCTTTTTTGTTCCTTTTGACCCCCTACTCAAAAATATTTTTGATCAGTGTGTCATTTTGCATATTGCTGGGTAGGATTACTGTATGTGACCACTGATATTTGTGACTGGAAGAATGATTTTTTTGTAATTACTAATAAGAAATATCTCTATAATCTATATCTGAAATATAAATCACTTGGAGAAAAAAAATTATCACATAATACTGTGGATAAAACATGAGATAAGATTGCTGTGCAGATTTTTGTTTGAATTTCCTTTTTCCTTGTTGGTATTTTTTCTCAGTGACTTGTAACCTTAAGAATTCTTTTCTTACTTCACTGTTTGCTCTGCCAATGGTCCTGTAACAAGGCAGAGGTAACATCTTGCATCAGAATGTTTACTGGTGCTATTGCAAAAAGAAAGCACTTTTGATTCCTGGCTGAAGGCCCTCTGCAAATTTAATTGAGTTTGATTCCTTGAAAGGAAACCTAAAAAACTGGAACACGAATGTTTTTCTCTTCTGTGTTTTTGTTAGTTGCAGGAATAGACCAACAGATTCTGATATAACGGGCAGTGATCGTCATAACTTCCACTTTGGATCCATCCTAAAAATAACAGGACTGCAGTACAGAGACTTCATTCATATCAGTTTTCATAACAAGGTAAACAATCTGGACAGACATTCAGCAAACTGTAGTGATTAATTCAGGGAAAGCAAGGGGTGAAGGGTCTAGTTTGCCTTCAGCATTTATGAAATGTAAGATGCAAAGCCGAATGAAAACTTGCAGTTTGGATTTGTTTTCTAATCTAACAGAACAGACACAAAACCATTGATATAAATCTGTCTCAATAGTCTCAGCTTCTTCCCATAGTACAGTATGGAGCTCAACAAGAGCTTCGAGAAGGTGAGAACAAGTGCTTGCTCTTACAAAACAGTGGTGTCTTTACTGATTTCAGTTTTTTCCTCCAGATCTATGAGATTCCGTTTTTTGTCGCTCTGGATCACAAAAAGGAAGCTATTGTGGTTGCAGTGAGAGGAACCTTGTCTTTTGAGGTATCTTCCATCCCATACCAATAATTAGCTTTATAGAAATGAGTGAACTCCCAGTACCTGGAGGAAACTGTGTTATGCTGGCACACGTTAAAATAACTCACTCATAGGTACGAGTCTTTCAGGTTTAAGTTGTAAGCCCCCCTGCCTTTGGGTGGGGAATATTCCCTGTGCTACTGGAAGAGGGAGTGGAGGACAGGCAGGGGTAATTTCAAGCCACTGTGAGTGGAGGTACATCCATAGTGAGGTGTCTGCAGCTGGAAATGGTTGCCAGGCTTGGAGCTGTGGCTGCTGCGTGTGTGCTGGGGTTTGTGGTGTGTGGAGGGATGTGCTGTGCTGCTCACATGCCAGGCAGGCAGCTGTGGTGTCCCTGTGGCAGCGGTGAGCAGCAGAGCACAGCCTGTGAGCCACACAGCCCTGCAGGGACCTCTGACCAAGGCTTTGTTCACAGGACATTCTCACTGATCTCTCAGCAGACTGCGAAGACCTGACACTGGAGGAGGTTCTGGAGAATGGGTTTGTGCATAAGGTGTGTGCAGCCTGTGGCTCTTTGTAGATCAGCTCAGCAGCAGCAAGCTACAAACACCTGGGATCCTTAGTTAAACAGAATATTCATCCTTGTCAGATGGATTGCACAAATTATTTCAGTGTTTGGTGCATCAAATACTGCCTCTGGCACTGCAAGGTAGAATTTTTAATCCTCTTGTCAGACTTAATATCCTTATCAAATATCCCAAAACCTTTTTAACCCATACATACAGACCTCTCGGTTATAACCAGACCTCTGTCAGGAGGATGTCAAAGAAAAGACCAGCTCTGCAAAAAGAAGTTGTTCTGTGATGGTGTTGTATTTAAACTATACATGTATCACTCCACATATTAGATACACCCTTCTAACCTGAACTGCTTTCTTGTAGGGAATAACTCAAGCTGCAAATTATATCTATCGGAAACTAATAAATGATGGAATTTTAAACCAGGCTTTCACAATTGCCCCAGTAAGTTACCCTCCAAATAATTTGATTTGTCAGAAAAATTACCCACAGCTTTTTCTGTGTTTATCTAAGTTTGCCTTTCTGTCTGCAGGAATATAAACTTGTGATAGTTGGTCACAGTCTGGGTGGTGGGACAGCATCTATCTTGGCCATCATGCTCAGGAACTCCTTCCCCACGCTAAGGTGTTATGCCTTCTCTCCCCCAGGAGGGCTCCTAAGGTGAGACTTCTCTTGCTTGGTTCTGTGCCTAAGCTGTAAAAGTCAAGGCAGCTGCCAGGTGTGGTAGCTGGTAGCTCTGGGCTGACTGTGGGAAGAGTTTGTATGTTCTCCACTCCCCACTCAAATTAATTTGCTCCATCTGGAGTTCCAGT
The DNA here is from genome assembly GCA_013397315.1 of Donacobius atricapilla. Classification (NCBI taxonomy): domain Eukaryota; kingdom Metazoa; phylum Chordata; class Aves; order Passeriformes; family Mimidae; genus Donacobius; species Donacobius atricapilla. Next base: position 105,456 of record WBMY01000720.1, read on the forward strand.
TGAGTTCTTGGCAGAGTGTTACAGAATGAAGCACATCTGGGGAATTCTGTCAGGCAGTATAATTAGAGTTTGAAGTAAATGTTCCAGAAAAATACTCACTGACTTGTCTGCCTTGGCCTGGTGGACATCCACACACCCTTAGAGTCAGTGCTGAAGTTACTCTGTCACCTGAACACCCTCTGAGGCACCGACTGCAAATGGTGCTGCCACGTGCTTGTAATTTTACTGAATTATAATGATCATCCTGAAACTAAAGCATGCTTATCTCCTTAGTGCATCTAAACTGCCTTTTTGGTTTTTTTTTTAAGCAAATCACTTGCAGATTACTCCAAGCACTTCATTGTTTCAGTCATTGTTGGAAAAGACCTTGTTGCAAGGTGAGATGAAAATACTTTAAAATTGATATTTGGAGATGTGTTTGATAGCAGACAATAGAGGGCTTGGTTTAACTTTGTTCTGTGTGTTTAAACAGGTTAAGTATGCCCAACATGGAGGATTTAAAGAGAAGAATAGTGAGAATTGTGGCAAACTGCAACAGACCCAAGGTAACCAAATGCAGTTCCTGGTTAAAATTGTGGAATTGTTACTTGGGTTAAACCCCAGTTTTAATGCAATGGCTGCTGGTGTGTGTGTTTTTGATCTTAAAGCTGAGAGTTACAATTGTGTTTCAGAACAAAACTGTTCGCTTTTAATCCAGTGATATTTGTGGTAGTCTCCTATCCTGTAAAGCTGTGTTGTTGGGGATTAGGATTCAGTAAGACTCCTGATATACCAGTTTACAATATCAAAGACCTAAAATCATCTGTTTAGTAGTTTTGCTGATAAAAGGAAACTATTAAAAAACAAAAATGGGGAAAAAAACCCCAAACATCTAAAATTAGAAAAAAGGCAGTAAGATTACTTGAATAATGTAATAACTAGTACAGTGGGTAAGCAAATTACTGATTTTACTTACGTATTACTGTCAGAATTCATTTGGAAAGGAAATATTTCTCTGTTATAGTGTTATTCTTTCCTTCTTTTTACTGTTAGTGGGAAACAGTTTTGAACGTGCTGGATCAGTCTGGTGTCAGGCAGGATGGTGCTGCAGGTACAAAGGTGTGGCTTACGGATTCAGAACTGCCATTTTTGAACAGCTGAATTTGAATCTGCCATACCCACAAGATTTCCATGTAGTCCCAGGGATGAGCAGAGGGTCTGTGTGATGTCATAAATACAGAATAAGATAATGGACAGTTAGAAGTTACAGGTGCAAGAAAAATCAAACCTGCAGAGCAGAATCCACATGGAGTAATGCAGCTGGTAAAGGTGGTAATGTTTTCTGTAGTATAACTGGAGGCTTAGGAGCCATACTGTTGAAATAAATGTTACTGGGGGAAAAATTTGGGAAGGAGGTGATTATCAAACAAAGTTCGGGGAGCATGTGCATAGGGTAATTTTTAATCTTTTAATTGTATTTTCAGATGAAGTGTGTGCAAGCACACAGCTAGAATAAATTACTTGAAGAGATGCCAAACTTCAATTGGACTGTTCTTTTCTGTGATTTCAGTACCAGATTTTGCTGCGGGGCTGTTGGTACGAGGTGTTTGGAGGAGATCCTGATGACTTCCCAACAGAGCTGGATGGAAGGAGCCAGGATGCCCTGAGCCAGCCCCTCCTGGCCGAGGAGAGTTTAATGGTTCATCGGTCACCTTCGTACAACGCCCTTGAAGAGGGATCACACTCGAATTCCCCCCCTCAGTATCCTCATCTGTATCTGCCTGGAAAGATTATCCACATTGTTGAAGAATGCAGCTCCAGGAGGTAAGTGGAATTCATCATTCCGCTCTCCTGTCTCCCTGAAATCTACTTAGAGCTCCTTGTCCCTTTCAAAGTGCACGTTTCCAGCTCTGTGACTTGCCTGCATGCCCAGTACCCAGTTTTGGTTATGGCACATTGCCCAGTTTGCAGTTTCCGTTCTGTGCCTTCCAGCTTCTTTCTGTTTCACCTCAAGTCCTGGACACTGTTCTCTTTATGCCTTATCCTGCCCTTTTATTGCAGCTGCTGAAGTGAGGACTTTAAACACTAAGAATGGCAGGTTCAGCTTTGGCAGGCTGCAGATCTGCAGTGTGTCCTGGAAGTGGGGAAGTGGTAACAAAACACCTCATTTCCCTGAGCAGTGCCATGAACGCAGGTGATTAGAAAGGTGCAATAGTGCCTGTAATGCTGCCCCAGCCAGGCTGGAGAGCTGCAGCTGCCCCAGTACCCAGTGTGTGCCCACATTGTCTGTAGCTTTTCCTGTCACTTGCTGCTTTTCTGTGGATGCAGGAAGCTGAGACAAAGACACCAGAAAGCTGAAACTGCTGGAAGAGTGAGGATTGTGGCTTTGTTGGGGCAGCGTTGTGTTCAGGGTGGTTTTTTTTGTGTGTGTTTTTTTGTTGATGCTGGGGTTTTTTTAGACAAAGCAACTGAAACAGCCCATTCAGTAGATCAGTATTTTGTTTAAGCTTCACATCTTTTATTTCTAGCTATTTTAACACTGGTTTTACAAGTTAGATACTTGAACACTTCTGACCTGGGCAGGTTTTACCAATGGCTGCTCTTCTACTTTATTGAGTTAATTTCTTTTTGGTCTTTTACTTCACAGCACAGCAGTTAATAATGGGAGGTTTTTTTAAGTGGGCCTAGCACACAGGAGCCCCCATCATGTATTTGGGATTTACTTTTACAGAATCGTGCCTCCTGTGTGCAGCATTAAATGTATTGCCTGGTGTCTCCTATTGATACCACTGTGAATTATTCCCTAAATTTGACATTAACCACGTGACTGTGCAGTGTTTAATGCCCTCCCCCTCCTTGCTCAGGCTGTATTCCATGTTTTTGGGAGCAGGATTATTTGAATCTTTGATGGCTTCTTTCCCTGTTAAAGCACAGTGTGGTTTGGTGCAGTTCTGCCCTCAGGGACACTTCAGGCAGCAATTGCAGCAGTTTGCTGAAGGGCAGAGCTGCAGCTCTCTGGGGGCCCACCTGCTGCTGTGAGAGGGCTCCAGTTCCTCCCTGAGCCGTGTCCAGGGTGCCTTCTCCAGTTCTGACACAGCTATTGTATTTGTGGTGTGCTTTTTCCCTAGGTTGTGTTCTTCAGATATTAAATACACAGCAAGATGGTCAAACGAAACCGTCTTCAGCAGCATTTTAATAAGCCCCAGGATGATCACAGACCACATGCCAGATGTTGTGCTCAAAGCTCTGAACAGTTTGTCTCAGGAACATGGATCCTGTCTGTCTTGTCAAACACAGCAACACAGCCCCAGTGTGCTATAACCACAGCTCGAGGACCACCTGGGGGGCTTTATGCACGTTTCAGGTATTCAGGACACATTCCACTGTCATGCCTAAGTGGATTTCAGTACTTTTCTCACATTGCATAAAATGAACGAGGGTCTTCGTGCCCTTGCCTCTGCAGCGACCTCGGGGAATGTTGTGCTGCTGAAAGCACAGGTTGTGTCTGTGCTGAGGGCTGGGCTGAAAGCACAGGTTGTGTCTGTGCTGAGGGCTGGGCTTTTCCACAACGCAGCGGGATGAGAAGCTCCAGCCGCGCCTGCATGTGCTGGCACAGCAGCTGAAGGCTTGACCAAAGTGAATGTGATGGGAGCGACGTGGCCCCCGCGGCAGAGCAGAGCAGAGCCCTGCCAGCCCTCATCCACCTCCTGCAACTCCACTTCTGCTGCCACCTCCCTTCCCCGCTGCCGGGGCCAGGGCCGAGGGGCTGCAGGGGGGTGCAGGGGGGCAG
>WBMY01000720.1:109426-124189 GCA_013397315.1 Donacobius atricapilla
CAGGGGGGGGCAGTGGGGCAGCTCAGGGTGCAGGGAGGGGCAGTGGGGCAGCTCAGGGTGCAGGGTGAGTGAGCCCCGGGCGGGGCTGCCTCAGCCTCAGTGATTGCACTGATCTTTCTTACAGATTGTGATGGGATCCCGGGGTTGTGGGAAGGGCTCGTTGTGGTTAAATGCTGCTTGGATATACATGTGCAATATTCTTTAATCTCCCTGTCTTTTGTATGTGTTGATCTACATCACTGCTTTTATTGATTTTAAACTAAAATGACTTAAGGAGAAGGAAAAGTAATACCGTTCAGGCCCTGGCATCATGTTGGGCACCAGCTCTCACTCCAGCTACTGAGCACCACTCTGAATCTGCCAAGAATGTGTAACCAGTTGTAATGATTTTTTAAAAAGTAGATTCCTTGTTTCTAGTGTGTAACTATTTTTTTTTCCCTTTTAAGGCTCAGCAGCATTTATTTAAAAGAAGTTGATGTACGTAAAATATGATGTGGTTGAGCATTAACTCTGTGGATGTTCCTGCTGTGATACTCGATATGGAGAATTAAATGCAGAATAAAACCTCGGCTCCTGTGCAATGACAGGTGCCAGTGCTGGCTGTCAGAGCACCAAGGTCAAGCAGCAGCAGGGGGGATGGTGCTGCTTTTGGGGCCTGTGGGGTCGCAGGCACAGCCTTGGCTGCAGCCACTCTGGAGGAGGGGAGGCAACGCACCGAGCAGGGCTTTAAAGAAAAGCCTGGAATCTGGGGCATTCAAGCACAAACTGGGACCGGTTCCGAGGAAAAGCATTTCTTTTTGCAGAGTGCAGTGGAACAGAGAACCTGCCCCCCCTGCCAGCAGCTTTAAGCCACTCCAGCAGCAGCAGCAGGAGCTGTGGGAGCTGCCCTGAGAGGGCACGGCCTCGGCAGAGCTGCTGCCCGGGGCTGTTCAGTTCGGGCTCTCAGCGCTCCACTGCCAGCCCGGGCTTCGCGCTGTCCCTGAGCACACACGTGCACACAGGGCTGCCGGCGTGGAACGAGTGTGTGCTCAGAGGGGCACAAGAATGAGACACTCGCTCAGAAATTCAACATTTACCACACTTGTGATTCAAGGATTTATTAATTCATACATGCAAAACATACTGCCAATTGCATTAGCAAAAGATCAATGTAAAAACTTCACAATTCTGCAACTTTTATTTTTAAATTTCACTTTAGTGGTTGAAAGGGTGTAGTTCAACATCATATTCCTGCCAGTTTGGAAGGTACAGAACATTAGCACTAATTACAGAACCTCACAGACCCAAGTTACCGTTACGCAATCGATGCTGCACATGGAGTGACAAAGAACACCTGGCTGCATTAGTCATGTTACAGTGGGGGGACCTTGCAAAGAGTGATGCTTGAAAGGTTTGTCAGTTACAGAGGTTTAAAATATAAAAATTACTAAAATGTGTAAAGCCGCTCCACATGATTTTTACACCTAGTTAATGGACTAAAAGCTCCTCAGAAAGCATAACTTACTGGATCAGAAATAACAGGAAAATAAGGATATGCTTGAACATTCTAGTCTAAAAAAAAAAAAAAGGAAAAAAAGCAAACTTCTATCAATCAGAAGGTTTTAAAATACAAGTTATATTGCTCAGTAAGAAGAAATTCTACAAGAAAAGCATTTACTACATAAAAATGGGAATGACTGATTCAGAATTGTACCTATATGAATGCCCTACTTGAAATTCAAAGGAATTTACTCATGAACACCAACCTCTCTCCACTACTGCACCTCTGGGAAAATGGTTGCTGAGCTACTCTGGCAGTGTAGTGTAAGTCAGCTGTACAGTGTCAAAATACTGTCTGGCACTATCTCCTGCTCCAACCCAATATTCCATTAATTCATCACAATACAAGGCTGTCAAAAGGACTAGATACACTTCAGTAAGAATAGTTATTTTTTTCAATCACAGCAGCAAGAACTAGATTGCAACCAAGCCCTTACCCACGATAAAGCATTTACACTGACTCAGGGGTGTCAGTCATTGCCAGAGATGGGTGCTGGATGCACCACGAGGCAACGGCTGCGCTGGGAAATCAGAATAAAACACATCAGAGTGCAGTGTTCTGTTACTTACTGTGAAAAACTAGAAAGAGATTTTGCATTTCCTACCAGAAATTAGAGTCATTTTCAAGAAGAATCTTTAAAAAACAGTTTAGTGCTTAGTGTTTGTAGCACAACAACGCGACTTAGTTCAGCAGATAGTTTGGCAACATTTAATTGAGCAAGAAGAGGATTTTAAAAATAAGGCTTTACATAGGTGTGTTTTTTCAGGAGTTTGCTCCTAGAAGGATGCAAGGTAAGGATCATACTTTAAAGAAATCATTAAATTGTCAATTGGTTCAAGAATTGATGGAAGAGAACTAATTTATAACAGAAAAAATTGGCATGTGAATGCTCCATTGTTTGAGCAAAGCACAGGGTTGATGGGGTGGGGGAGGGTGACATTTACAGCAGCAGACATTTTCTCTTCCTCTTCTTTACAGGAGGGGGGCACAGCACTGCTCGGATGGCTTCATCAAACACTGTCTTGAGGCCTCTCTGCGTAAGTGCTGAGCATTCGAGATACTTCACGGCGCCTGGGGGAAGCAGAGACACAGTTACAGAGCGCTTTGCACAGCTCCCAGCTGGCTCCACAACAAAAGCCAGGCATTCCATTTAATTAGGGAACAAGGTCTTCCACAAACACAGCCTAGCTGCAGCCAGCCATCACCCCCCCACTGCCATACCGATCTCTTTTGCCATGGCAAGGCCCTGTGGGTAGGTGATGGGAGTCAGCTTCTTCTCCTTCAGCTTTTCAATCGTGTCCTTGTCATCCCGCAGATCGAGTTTGGTGCCCACGAGAATGATGGGGGTGTTGGGACAGTGGTGCCGCACCTCAGGATACCACTGGGAAAGACAAATGGAAAATGGTGTCGTCTCTCGTGTGGGGGCAGAGTTTCCTGAAGGCCCCGGAACATCCCACCTGAAAGCTCCCAGGCCTTCACTTTCGGACAGCTGGAGTAGGGGCAGCACCCAGATCCCACCAGGGCAGGATTAGAAAAGGGCACATCACTGTTCATGAAGCCAACAGCTGTTTCCATATGCTTTAGGAATGTGGCCCATTAAGGGCTGTATTTTCCTCACACACCAGAGGGGCCCTGACCCCCCCCTTGCCCGTGGAGACACCTCCTTGTGCAGCTGAGGACATGGAATACTCCCACAGTCACAGAGTACGTGCAGAAGGATGGCTGATGCAAGGAACAAGAGCTATCAATCCATTTTTTACATGCATTTGTTTTAAAACTCTTTTTTTCCAACCTGTACTAAAAGGAAAGCTCCTGTTTGTGATTTCAGCACCTTGCTGGCTGAACACTTAAATTACTGTTATCAATGCATCAAGGAACAATTCGTACTTAAGTGTGTCATGTGCCCTGAACCTCCATGACTCACAAGTTAGGCAAATGGATTTCTGCTTTTTCAAACTGCATTTCATGGGGCCTGTGGGAAAAACAATTTAAAAAAAGCACCTAATATTTTCCAAGCTGTACTGTAAAGTGAACAGTATGATAAACATTCAGAAATGAAACGGTACCAGCTCGTCCTTACCTTAGCACGGACATTTTCAAAGGAAGCTGGGCTCACGAGGGAAAAGCAGATTAAGAAGACATCCTACAAAAGAAGTTGACAGAGGTCAGCCCAACAGAGAAACCACTGCAGAGTGTCATGAACAGACCAATATCACCAATACCTCCATCACTCTGCCAGCTCTACCACACTTGCAAAAGGCAAGGTCAGCAATAAAGCTGCACGTGACAATCAGAGGCAGCTTTCCCAGTGGGAAATCCATTCCCAGGCAGCTACAAGCAGCCAGAGAGAAAGGGGGAAACAAATAACAAATAGATTGCAGTCAAATTTATAATCAACTATTGCAGCAGCCAGCAACTAGGACACTAATACCACTCCCTTTAAAGGGTTTTTTTCTCTAAATGTCATTTCGTCTTCACGGACCTCATCAGCACAGGATGTTGCAAAGTGTTAAGTATTAATACCCAACTCTAGAGTAGTCTTAAATTGAAAGGCCAATTTCAACAGTATGAAATTAAAAAAAAAATTCAACCAAGAATTTTTACAATTACTGCTTCCATACCCAAATCAGAAGCAGCTTGTTGAACTTCTTACAGAACTTCACTTCTACTGAATTCCAGAAAATAAGATTTTAGAACTTCTCTATAACCATTAGTATTGAAAAGGGCATTAAAAATCTCAAAGCTCCTCCCTGTCCTTTCCAAATAATGAGAAAGCAGAAAGAAAAATGGGTATTTTTAGGGATCTTGCTTTTCAACTGAAGGCAAAAGATTCTAAGTAAGAGCAGATGAAAACACTTCAGAGCATGTTTGTAGTAACCACAGGACACAATTCAGGTTTCACAGACGACACGCTCCAGGTCTGCAAGCATTCAGAATAACCCCAACACAATTCCTCTGTCTGTGCTGATGTGAACTTGCTGTATGACCCAGAACTCGGTGGGTGCCTCCCAAACAAGCCCAACTTTCCCCCACCTACCTCAGCATCCGTACTTATTCCGGTACCAAACGTGCTACAGAATCAGGCATTGCAGAGTGTTAGTTGATTGTGCTGCATTTCAAGGCATTTTGTTAGGTCAGCAGCTGACATCTCACTGCTAAGCACTTGCAACCCAGGTGTTCATGCATCACCCCAAGTTTCCGTAGCAGCGTCCCAGAAGAAGAAAGAAACAACATCAAATAATGTGATACTATGGCCACTACTTCTGTTTTCCAATTCTGCAGGTTTGTGGGGACTCGAGGGCTGCACTTGAGGAGACTCTCTCCTCCACTAGCTCCAGAGATCAAAAGATTTGGTGTAACCACAAGGAATTACTGGAAGATCTCAGGTGTCTTGCACACTAGTAGAAAAAGCTATTTTTTTCAAGAAAAAATTTAATCTTGGCAACTCCCATAAATTTGGTAACAGAGTTCTCAGATCTAGCAATCTGATAGTTCCAAGGAAAGTATTTGCTCAAAAAATAGGGGCCAATTTATCACTATCATAGGCAAGACAAGATGACAGAACTTGGAACTGAAGTTTATTTAAAGTTTTACATACGGCAATAGGTTGATCTGTCAGACTGGAAGATATATTCTTACCATTGGTTCCTCCAACCTAATAACAGTAGGAGATAAAGTTACTCCTCAAATGGATTTAAGGGAAAATGTTTTCAGTCAGCAATTTCTGCCCACAGATATTCTCAAGGAGGATTTTCTTCTTAAGAGAGACGCTGCCCTGTAATTCAGCACAACCAACTGCACCCAGAGCAGACACCAGCCTTCCCCAGAAACCAGTTCTGCACTGTCAGGGAAAACCTGCAAGATCAAACCTCTCCTGGAGAGCACCCAACTAACAGTTTCTCTTTGGTTTGGTCTCCTGAGGAAATAGACATGACCACCCTTTCTGTCCCAACTTTTTCCTTCCCCAAATATTTGGAAATAGTAGTAGAATTCGAATGCATTAAAGAGAAGATATTAAATTCCTGTAGGAATAAAATAAAAATATGAATAAGGAGAAAAAGATACAAGTTAATGCCAAGGCCTCGCTGTGAAGTTACCAGCTGTTAACTGCAGGGTGGCTGATCCCAGCACACACTGCCCAAGTAACCAAGACCTGCTGCTTGCACCTTGCCCAAGACATCCTTCAGAGGCACAAACTGAGAAAGGAGGGCCACAAGAACATGCAAGGGCTGAGTTTACAGTAGCACAGGGAAGGAAAAGGGAGGCTGAACACAGATTCTAAAAAAAGGTCAGGTTTCATCAGCATCACTGTTCTCTTCCTCTGTGCTTTTTGTTAGTTTTGTGGGGGTGATGAATTTTTGATACTGCACAAGCCTGAAATCTGAAGACTTCTTCACAAGAACTTCAAGACTTACCACCCTGTTTCATTTTTCTGCTGCAGAAAACCATTCCAAATAACTGAAAGTACTCCAAGCCTGTACTGAGCAGTTAGACATCCTTGCACAAACAACTCTTTCCCTAAGATGCTTAGACATGGAATTCTTTTGCAGAAAGTCACAGTTACTTTAGCAGGCTGAAGACATGTATATGCATTCTGACCCTTTGTCATAGACATTCTGTTCCTACTAAAGATTTTTATCATACCTTCTTCAACTTTTTTAAAATTATTTTTATGATGTTAAGCAAAACTGAAGTTTTAAGTATCCTATAAATATCTAGGTATTAGAGAAAATCAGCTTTCCATTGTCTCTCCTTCTAAAATAGACAGGTATGACTGGCATTTCAACTATAGCTGCCTATAACTGGCAAATTCATATCCGTCTTGTGTATCATAAGTGATAGGGAAGCCTAGTGACTGTAAGTTAGTGAGCAGTGAATTAAGGAAAATTGTGAATTAAGCAGAGATTACTGAAAATAGCACCAGAGTTCCTTAAATAAGATTCACATTATTCAAGAGAGCAGTTATGCTGTAGAGTGAAACAATTTTGCATTTTACATTATTAGCATTTAACATGTATTTGACAGTCAACAGCAAGAGTAATCAGTGCCAAAAACCCCTGCAAATTACCCGTTCTTTACTTATAGCACAGTTCCATCAGGTAAAAGCCACTGCTCGGAACAGATTACAAAACCACCTCTACAAAGGTTAACTGTAGCTGAAGTCACACTGGAAAGAAGAGAGCAGATCACTTCAGCGTTTTCCTAGAACATGGAAAGATGCAGGATGCAGGCAGGACTTAACCAGCTGCACACAGGGAAGAGAGAAGCACATTTGTATCGATGTCACAGCACAAACTACAGCAAGCAATAAAATAACCACGGGCTCAAGTACATTGGAAAGCTGGGACACCGCAGCCTCTGTCAATGCCAATAATCTCTTCATTCAGTGCTGCCTCTTTCACATGTAGAACATCTTCACACAGACTAAACAATACCAAGTGCTTAGCAGTGACAGTGTCAGGTTACAGCCAAACATCGCCTAAAACCAAAAACAAACCCTGCCTTTGGCAGGCATGCTAACCTTAAAATAAATGGACTAGCTGATGGGACCATTCACCAAGATTTTCTGAGTTAGTTTGGGGGTGTTTTTTTATTTTAAATCAAGCATTCTAGACAATTCTGAGGCTGCAACTACACAAAACCCAGCAAGTACCAGTGCATACAAATACACAGAGCATGCAAATTTTAACTTTTTTACAACTGCACGCACCCCAGAGATTATAAATTACAGCTACAGCACATGAAATGAAGGAGGGTCACTGTTACTAATAAATACAGCTCCAGGTGTGACAATGCTGGCCTTACGCTCAAAAAGAAAAGTGTTTTATGCTTGGCAAAGCTGTAAAGACTGCTCCTGGTTTCACCCTGCAGCTCTTACTGTTTGCGGGTAGGAGAGCGGGCGGAGTCTGTCATAGTCCTCTTGACCAGCTGTGTCCCACAAACCCAGGTTGACCGGTTTTCCATCAACCATTACATTGGCAGAGTAGTTGTCAAAACTAAAAATAAAGAGAGAGTTAGCTGCATTAGCTTGCAGTAAAATATGGCACCCAAGGATTTTTCCCCTCACGAAGGGAAAAACTGGGAAAACTGAGGAAGGGAACATTTTCATTGCATCTGTTGGCTCCCCAGAGACAGTCAAGTTGTTCCTTACTAACAAGCGTGATATTGGGTAATGGAATAAAAAATTGCACAGAACAGATTTGGTCCAGTCTGAGCAGAAGCGATCTCTGTCATGGCTCTTCCAGAGGCAGTGTTAATCCCCGTGAGTAGAGGAAAGCAGGCGATGTACTTAGCAAGCACTTTCCAGTCTCAGTGGGACATTCAGCAAGTTAATCTGGCTCATGGTGCGAGATTTAGAACAGAAGATACAGGAGCAACAACCAAGGAAGCCTTAATGACAACAGTAGGTAAGAAAAAAGCTAATTAATCCTACTAATCAAAACCCCCTCCAATGAAATATCAAAGCTCATAACCAGGGGCCAGTGGAGGCATCGTTTTTATCCCAGCACTGGTGTGGGTGCAAAGGTTTTAACGACTCGTTAAGGCTAAATCAAGTTCACTGGGAACACTGCAATGCAAAAACTCGAATTTAAGACCAAAAAAAAGGAAACAGTGGTAACTAAGGCAACAAGGCCTTGGACGGGTAACAAAAGTCATCTGTAAACCTTATTAGAATGTATTTTGTTATCTGAAAAACTCATCAATACTTCAGAGAGCAGCACAGCCAGATGAAAATACAGAGACATCTGAAAAGGGCAAAGAAGCTGCACATGTATAAAACACCCCCAACAGGAAAAGAGAACGGCACTAATACTGATACTGACAAATCCCTACGTGAAAGAAAAAGGGAAGCACCAGAATAAATGAGTCTCCACAGTCTCGCCTGAGGAGCTAAAGAGCTGTGGCTGGCTTAGCACAGGATTGGCAGTAGCACAAAAAGTGGCAGAAACAAATAAACAAAAATCACCAGCCATGTAAGACAACTATTTCTGACTATGATATAATGTTTTACAAGCTGTTCTGCCTTGGGACAGCTTATTATGAATGATATTAGAGACAGAAACACGCTATTTTGGAAGAGATCAGCATCTGGTAAAATGTTAGTAAATGTTAGTCCCTAATCAGCCAGGCCCAGAGGGCACAGAGAACCAAAACTGAGGGACCATCAGCAAGCACTGGTGTGACTGTGCTACAGTAAAACCTCGAAGTGCTCCTCACACACACCTGAGGGGTGCTAACAGCCAATTCAAACAATTCAGGTAAGGAATCTGGAGTGGCAGCAGGCACTGAGAAGCTGACAGAAACGAGTTCTTTGGATTTTTTAAGTACTTACACCGTGGGTATATACTCTCCAGGAAATGCATTGGTTGTGTAACTGATGAGTAGGCATGTTTTACCTACAGCACTGCAAAAAGAGAAAGTTCACATGTAAAACACATTCATCCTGAATAACAAGAAATAATATTCCTTTTAGGGAAAGATGATTATTTATGTCCAGACACCTAAGGACAACTGAACAGCTCCAGTCACTACTGTGCAGGAAAACAGCTGACAGACCACAGCTTTAACATTACTGGCAATGAAAACACACCTAGTATAAACATCCATTTTGTGAAGTGATAAATTACCAAATTTTGTTAATTTTCAGTCACAAATACCCCCAACAAAGCCCCATGTATTAGACTACTAACATCTCCTAGCCATCTGACTGAACACTCAGAAAGATGGCCTTCTTCCAACTCTCTGAAATTAAAAAAACCTGAGAAATACTTTCAGATACCCATACACAATTCCAAAATTGTTATCTTTTCCAGAAAATGGTATACTTCCGCATAAGTGAAGTTAAAGAAAGCCTGAAAAGTATATCTATCTCAACACATCATTACTTTAGAGTATTTAAGGAATGAATACAAATTATAACTCTCACATTATTTACCGCTATTGCAAAGTGACTCCCCACATGCGCTCGCCCACTACTCAAACATCTCATTAACCGATTTACAGATAAGTTACATTCCAGTATTGGAAATCCTGGAACACCAAACCTCTTCCTACCGATCTAATTCACAGGAGCCTCAAATGGGGGCAGGACAAGGCTCTGTTCCAGGATTCCTTCAAAACTCTGGCAGCCAGCTCACTCCCTCTGCACCCTCCTCCCCACATCTTATCTGGAGTCAAACGTTTGATTAACCACAGCATTCAGTTTTTGTTACAGTTTCAATTAAGTGTTGGAAAACTTGAAATTGGGCCTTATTTCTTTTTTAAAATAGCGTCTGCAAAGAGTGTTTGTGACACTGCAGACAGGCTTCTCGCTTGCAGTGCACAATCCTTTGACCGCGTGAGAGATTCCAGGGGGGAGTTCGTTCTTGTTCCTCCGAGGCGATGCTGCCAGACAGCCCCACAGCCCGATCCCCCTTCCTGCTCCTGGGCAGGGAAAACTGCATTGTCTTGCAGATGTTTTATCACCACAGCGATTTGCTCAAAGCCAATCAGCAGTAACTTTGAAACCTTGCTGCATCAACACGTATGATCATGCCATTAGTGTGAGGTTTGACTCATGAGCCTCCTGAACTAAATCTTTCACAAGTGAATTTGAGCTTTGTCATATCCCCGAGTCACAGCTCGATCTCTAGAGTCTCTCCATTCAACTTTAAGCAGTTCCTCACTGCATTAGCCCAAGAAGGTATTTTATAGCTTTTGACATCACCTGAAATGCCTGAGCTATGGAAGAGATGTTTCAGCATGCAAAATTATCCAAGATATTGTCCCACACGCCCATTTTTAATTGTAATTTGCTTTAAGTTTCTGAGCCACTACCTGGCATAACACCCTATCTGCTGCACCTCTGATCATACCATGCAGTTTTCCATCCTGCTTTTCACCTGCTTCTAAGACACCAGCTCCTCACACAGTCTGAGGTTTTTTCCTTTCAGCACACACTCTTTACTAAGCTATAATAGAATCATGAAAGGAGGCATTTAATTCTGCTCTCATTAAGTACAATCTCTGAACATTCCCTTGTTGTAAAAGGCCTGAGATATACTTGTGCTCAAAAGTAGATGGATTTACCCTTTAAAAAAACTTGTGTGGGAACAACCAAGGAGCAGCTCACCACGCAGATACCTGTTCAACAGCTGTCAGAAGAGGAGATCCCGTCTTAGCTCCTGAACTAACCCTCTAACAAACCAGAACAAGGAGTTAAGGAAAGTTATTCCTCCCCCATAAGGACAACTTGCTATTTTAGCTGCCTGCTGATGAGTTAGATCAGTTTGGATGTGCTGCTGAGCTGCTCTCACACCACCACAGGGCCGGCTCACAAAGGACAGGCAGGAAAACCTTCAGGATCCCGGGCGGAGCAACAGCCAAGTGCTTTGGGAAATCTCTTGAGGCGCGGAGACAACACGTTCTCACACTCCTGGAACCTGTCTGGGCTGACGTTTCAGCTTCCAGTAGGGTCATTACAGGTAATCTGAGCTTCCAACAAATTAATGTTGAACTCGATATTTCAACAGCAGATCGAGAACTATTCTGTGCACCCAGGCTCCTTTGCCCACCTTGCACTGAAACTCCTGAGTCTGTGCTGCCTAATCAAAACAGCACAGGAAGGTGGGGAGAGATTTCATTCCAAGTTCAGAAGTGCCTATCGTGTGTTTCTGCAGCACCAATCAGCCAGAGTCATTTAAACAAGAAAAAACACGTTCAACAACCCCATTTCAGACTTACTCCATGCAGGTTTCCTGCTTTCCTTGCCTTTTGGCTCACTGCCACACGAATCAGATCATTATGGTCACCAGTCTTAAAAATAAACACTAATGCCTACCTTTATAAAGTACATCCTCTAAGTGCTTTATCAACTTTTTTAGACTACTAATTTCTGTAATAAAGCAACTTCCCTAAAGAGAATTCCAACTGTTTGGCAAAGTTTAAATCCTTGTACATAAAGGCTGAGACTAACGATCTAAAAATCACACCAAGATTAGTCATAAGATTTCTAGCAACGACTTAATCACAGTTCTGTCCACCCACTATTACATAAATGAAACTAGCAACATTTGACAGTCATTAAAAACATGGCCTACAGAAATCCAGCTTTAAATGCTTAACAAAACCACCATATCACAAGACAGCACTGAGTCCCTTTTTGACTCTGAGTAGCACCCAGGAATCAATGTATTTATATAACCACATATGTATTAATTCCTAAAAACAAAACATATCTTCTCTTTATCTCTCCTAACAAGTTTTATGGAATTTCCCCACTGTGGCAGAGATCCTTGGAGCCATGTTTTACCTGCAAACAGGAGGCAACCTTCATAGAAGGCTTTGCTTGTTCCTTTTCTTTCTTTCTTTCTCTGATACACATGACCTACGTCTCTGGCAGACACGATGCACAGCAGACCAGGTCTTTGCTCAGACTTTAAAGAGTAGCTGAGATTTCCCTAGCACCACCCTCAGATTAGGAGATCAGTACCACTGCTAGAGGAGGTTTAGCTACATACGGCTCTCAGATAAGATACATTACTCACTGTGCCACACCCTCTCCCAAACATGCTCTTCAGTACTTACAAAATAACTACTTTTAAAGAACTTTTTCAGTAACACAAGTTACCAAATTTCAAGTCATTGCACTTTCTCCAGATGGCACGGGCGGGATCTGAGGTGTTCAGTGTCTCACACAAACACTGAGCTACACTCAGCAAGAACCCTACACACACCCTCCCCTTCTCCCCCAGCCATCAAAGCAAATACACACAAAAAAATCGCAGCTTTAGCAGACAAGGCCTCAGATCAAGCAGAATTCCAAACAAGGACTCCTAAATTACTGCTCTTACAATATTTTCCACAATCAAAAAATGTCTGCTCTTACAGTAGTTCCACAATTAAAAAATGCCTACAAAAGAGCACAAAGTGCGACAACTTCTGTGGCATCTAGTAATTGGTAATTTCTCCAAAACACAGAACTTCTCCAAACATTACACAACATCACTGGAGATTTTGTACCACTTAACAGCTGCCTTTTCGGAGTGAAAACAGAAGCTGCTAAAAATAACTTCCACCAATGCTTTTTCTCAAGTGTCAATCAACAGCAACTCCTGCAGTTCCTGCAGCGGCTGCTCTTCATCTGTCCTGCACATTCCTCCTGCTCTCTATCATGACAGCTCAAAGCAACAGTTGTCATTTATTTTGCCCCAAACAATACCCACAGCAAAATAAAAAGGAGAGTGATAGCCCAAATGAGCACACATGCCACACTCTTCTAGTCAAGTTGGTTGTCTGAACATACACTAGGTCAAAACTCCAAGAACAGAATGTGAGCTACATATGAGAAACAGCCTACTCATTAACAAATTAAAAAAATAACCACAGGTACTTCTAAAGCTTTGTTTATTTTTGTTCCTAGCAGATCTTTGTGGAGGGTACATTAAACAATACCCACGTTTTATATTACATAAGCAAATCTTTAACCTGCATTGTTTTACAGGAACACTAAAACTTTGGCCTTATCTAAGCCAAACAAGACGTTTCCTAGAATACCTGCAATGCTGGAGCTCTTGAAGCAACAACAGCACAAAGAAACGCAAATAGTTAAATGTATTTTTAAAACAGTGATCAGAGAATGATACAGAGCCACCAAAAATGAGCAACAGTACCTTAAGAGAACTTTAAGAAAGATTTGTTTCTAACTAAAGAGGAAGGAAAAGAAATTAAACTACTGTATCTTGTTCACACATATGTACAAAAGTCAGGTAGAACTACACCACCTACATTTCCAAGGCAAAGAAAAACAAAAATGCTAGAAAGAGGGATGGTTTACAAAGCAAATGACCTAAAGAACTGTTCTGCTGAATGAATTACTGAACATTATAGAGCTGGTTTGTGCTGAGTTCTCATTTCTAGAGGAGGAAGTAGACTGAGCCTTTTCCCCACCCAAACATGATGCATCACATTTATTCACAGCATTGTAAATACAGAATTCAGATGAATTAAAGAAAAATACATATATAGTAGAAAAACAACTCTGTTTGGTTTAAATTCAATATAAGCAAAAGAGCAGTCCACAGTTATCCTATCTGGCATCAAAGAATTACACTACTATGACAATGATTTATTGAGATACCAGTTTCATGTTCATATGGCTCCAAATCTTACACAGCAAGAAACAAATTCGGCACACTGTAAGGTTTATCTTTCAGCCATACTTAGCCGCCTTTTTAGGGATTCTACATCGTTAAAAACAAATCAACAAACACCCCCCTTCCCCCAAATAACTTGAAAATTAAGGCACCATGTGAAATTACAGACCAC
This sequence comes from Donacobius atricapilla, assembly GCA_013397315.1. NCBI lineage: Eukaryota > Metazoa > Chordata > Aves > Passeriformes > Mimidae > Donacobius > Donacobius atricapilla. The sequence goes on from WBMY01000720.1 coordinate 123,273, forward strand.
TGTAAGTGAGTCCGTTTAGCTACACTTCACTCCTCTGCCATCTACAGAAGTTTTCTGTGATACCAATTATGCTCAGTCTACACTGGGATTTTTGTTTCTCCTAAAGGGAAAAAAATAACTCAAACTGCATAAGACAAGTCTTGTTTTCCAGCTGCCCTGTGATGTTCCCCTGAGCTCTGACATCCAGTAAGGGAGAGAATCCCTCCGAGCTGAGGGGAATATTCAAAAATACCAAACACACAAACTCTTTTTCTCAGTTCCAGCACTCCTCACACTGAAATCCAACTGCTAAACTTATGAGGTAACTCAATTCTAAAAAGCATCCCCAACTTGTTTCACATGTAAGTAGCACCATATTAAGATACTGTAGGTGTAACAGCTCTTTACAGACAAGTATATCATTAACTATTTGTATTTCAAGGGCCTATCATTCTCCTTTAGACAGGAGCCCTACAAGACCAGATGTCTGCAGGCAAAGCAGCAGTTTCTGCCCAAAAGGATTTATCGTCTGCACTGAGTTCAGCCTATTTCAACTCAGTTTTGCTGCAAAAGTCAAATGTCAAAAATCAAGATCTTAAAAGGTAATAAGTTTGTTACTTTCACAGAAAGTATTTCAAATCAGTATTAAGTTTCTCATATAATTAAAACCACAGCAATTATTTTAATACACCTAGGGTTGGCGATGAAAGAACACCAGCAAGCAGTGGCAGTCCAGGGACGCGGCCCGGTCAGCCCAGCATACCCTGTTCATTCACGGACCCGTACCCAGCACGCACCACGGCGAGGGGCCGGTCACCACCACGGCGTGGGGCCGGTCAACCCCACGGCAGACTGCCGGCCACCATCAGGGCGAGGGGCCGGTCACCACCAGGGCGAGCGGCCGGTCACCATCAGGGCCGGCCCCGGAGCAGCGGCCC
>WBMY01000720.1:125508-152621 GCA_013397315.1 Donacobius atricapilla
GAGGCGCGGGCAGGACCGAGGGAGGCGCGGCAGGATCACCGCGCTCCTGCTGCTCCGGGCCCCTGCCTCAGGCTCCGGGGCCTCGGAGATCCTGCCCAGGACCAGAGCAGCCCCACGGGTGTCTGTCTGATGTCAGACCCAGGACATGGAGAGATTCGAGTGACATGTAAAACTGCTTCTGATTTTCCACTCCCTATCGCGTCCTTCACTGGTTCTTTTTTTTTATCCAGTGTATGACAGAGGGATGATTACAGCTTTTTCTATGAGAAGGGGGTACATTTACAATATAATTACCAAATAGCGCAAAAAGACCAGGATGAAGGCTGTAACAGACAAAACACTTCAGTACAAATTGTTTTATGATCCTGTCATGAAACAAGCATTATCTTTTTACATATGTTCTTTTCACTGCTCATCCACCCTATTGTTTTGGGATCAATTGTTTTGCACTGTGAAAAAATACTTAAGTTAAAACACAGGGCATGGTTGAAATAGATTTTAAATTGACACTTTTATACTGAATTTGGTATATAATTCATAATATTAGAAAAAACCTAGAGAAATACTTACTGTTAGTCATTAAAAACAATATTAGAGTTTGGGTAGATGAGGATAATGGTAACATATTTAGACAATTTTCCTCCACACATTTGTAAATATTTATTTCCTCAAATGTTATAAAAAAGGACATTTGGAATTTTTAAAATTTTGCATTTGAAATCGTAGCAGATATCTCTCTTACAGTAGCTTTATTTGCCCTGGCAGACAATTGTGTGTATGCTTCTTAAAATACATGATGTGATAATTATTCTATTGTGAAACATTACTATACTTCAGCTACATTTTATTTTATTCTTGTATCTTTTTTTGGTTTACCTAGTATGAAGTGTGTTTGTTTCTGAAGAGAAAAAGATAACTTAGATCATGCTCCAAACACTCAGCACTTTGCAGGTATGAATTTTCCCCTGAGAAGAAGAGAGAGCAACACGAATTATTTTGAAACATTAGTTTAACTAATGTTTCAAAAACATTAAAATAAACTTATAGGATGAAACATAGGGCAAAGGAGTGAGAAGTTAATAACAGACAACTTATTAGAAGAATTCTCAGTTTGACACATACGACTGCAGTGCTGAATTGTTTACAGAATAGTTACAAATGCACCTCACAGAGGAGTAGGATGGAAGAAAATAATGAATGGCAGTGACAATAACCCATTATGAATCTTTCCATACCTCTGATAAAACCATGAATCATGCAGCTGAGGCCTAGATCAGTCTTAATATTATTCAACGCTCTAATTACCTTGTCTTCTCTCACCATTGCAATTGTTGTTGAAAGCCTGTTTCTTAGACATCAAGAAGAAATCATTATTTAAGATAGTTTGGGATACTGCCTGAATGTGTGTGTTGTGTGTGTGCTGGCACTGAGGGCGGATTATTCTCCTTTGTGGATGGGGAGTGGCAGGGAAATCATGCTGATGCAATGCTAGGAAGTTCTACTCACCATGACACAGACTATCAACATTTCAGAGACAATAATTGTTTGCACTTCTGTGGTATCTTTCATCCCCAGCTATTACTGTGCTCAGTAACTGACAGCTCAATAAAGAAGCCACAGAGAAGTGGAGAAGGCCCAGCCCACCCTTTGTGCAGGGAAAGAAGCAGAACCCCTGGCAGTGATTCACAGGTATGCTCCCTTACTCGCGGATGACACCTCCAGCTGACAGCAGTTCTGCTCAGCCGCCTCCAGGACACAGCCTGCACAGTATTGAGGTCAAAAGTAACCCTCTGTCCTTAACAGTAATGGAAAAACTGGTTTAAACTGAAAAGCTGGAATTGCAATTCACAACCACTGGAACCCGGGGCCTAGACTGAAGCGTAAAAGGCAACTTTACGTGAAGCAAAGGTGTGAAGTGTCAGAGGGTGGAATAAGGATTTCAGCATATTGCACTCTCCTCTCATTAGATAATTTCTATGAGAATCAGGAGCAAAATAACCCCAAACCTCACACAAAACAGATAAACTTGCCTTACTGGAGGAAACACGGTTCCCAGATGCTTTTTCATCTTAAAATAGCTGACATAATTGTCTTTAAGAATTGTAATTAAGGCTTGACCCTAATTTGAGTTGGTGGCAGAAGTCAGGTATTTAATGATGCATTATTAGGTACATAATAATTAAGAAGTCAATGTCAGACAGCAGAGGGCATCCAAAATTCCTTCCTGGACTCCAGTTGTACCTGTGGTGTTATCCACCTTTCTGGCTTGTCATTCTCTGAGCCCCTCTACCCTCCTGCTTTTAAATCCAGACAGTAGTACTTAATCCAGCTGTTTGAACAGTAGCTACCACTTAAAGCTTCTCACCTAACAGTTGCCTGAGATTCCAAGTTTTTTGCTCAATGATGTTTGAATTCTTTAGTTGATATCTCTTTGTCAAGCTCATGGACCACAGATTTTTCATTGGGGAAAGTGACACTATTGCTGTGGAGGAAATTCAGAGTATCTTCACTGAACATGGGCAGATAGCATGACATAAAATTAACGTTAGAAAATATTCTAATCCGCAAGTAATGGATAGATATCCCAGGCAAACAGTTTTGGCATGATTAGTTTCCTGAGTGTTGAAAAAACCCTGTACTTGCATGTGATATGTACACTGTTCAAATATAGCAGTCAGTCTGTTCTAGAGGAACCAAAGCCAGCAATAAAAAAGGAACCACAACTTCTAAATGTCAGCATTTGCTGCATCTGAGAGAAGAGATTAAAGGAGCATGAAAATAAAATGTTAGTCTGTAAATCTTTACATTAATAATAAAGCATATTTTATTTATTGTAAAATAAATGCATCCCATTCATGTGATTCTAGCATTGATGATTTCTCTGGTATATGTATAGAACAGAAACAAGTCCTGTATTTTCTTTAGGTAGCTTCTCTTCTGTCAGGAATTTCAGTTACAAAAACCACATAAGGCTTTGCATTCACTGATGTCTGCCCTCAGGTTTAGCAAGCAGTAACAGACAGTGCTTCAACTGTTGTTGAGGGCCGTGGGACTACACACAGTAATCCCTGTTCATGGCTGTGAGCTTTTGGAATAGAGGCATCATTATATATTCATAAACAGGGACCTGAGACTTCTCTCTGTGTCTCTTCAGTTCTTTATCGCTGGAACTCCCTCAGCAGAAATATGGGAATAAGCCTTTTACAGGCATCCCATCATGCCCTGAGGTGAGGCATCGCTAAAACCCACACACGTGAGCTGCGACTGCCCCTCAGCTTCTACCCATCTTGACATCAAGCATTTCACAGAAATGAGCTTAAAATGTCAAGAAAAAGGGTATAAAGCTTTAACCATGACATAAGCCCATTTGGTATGACTAGTTTTGCTGCCTTCCATTGTTCAGTCATTTTTCACATGAATAAAACCAAAAGCTACAAGCTGTGATCTGGCCCCTGATTTCCTTAGAAAGATTTAGTGTTTGTTTTGCTCCAGACTTGCAGACAAGCTTATGGACTTCAGCAGAGCTAGGACCTAAAAAAGGACCAAACCTTCTGTGGTCGGTTTGTCTGAGAACAGATGGAATGGGAAGAAGACTACTTCCCCCTGTAATGCTGCACAGCTGTGACTCACATCCCAACTTCTCTTGGAGTGGAAAGCAAGACAAAAACCAGACAGCTTCAAATAACGCATTCAATCAAAGCTAGAAATTAAAACCAGGGGTTCTCCATATAGCATGGTCAACATTTGAAACAGAAATGCACATTTATTACAGAAATAAGACAATTGTCAAAAAGTGATGATATATTCTGGAATCTATTACTCACTGGGATCATTTGAGGAAACTCTGAAGAACTTTTAAGAGTAATAGATACAATAAATAAATACAAAATAGCTTATTTTAGCATAAATAGAATATGCAAATTGTATGAAAACCTAGAGTGTTTTTTTCCCCAGTGATTTTATACTGATAAGCTGCTAAATTACAATTTTGGTTAAGGGGAAAAGTTCTCAAAATAAGATATTTATTCCCCACTTCCTAAATATTTTATATTTAAATATAAAATAATGTTGACTCACAACATTTTTTCTTTGAATAGAGGAATATCTGAATACCTGAGAAGAAATTTTAGGTAAAATGAAATAAAGTATGAACAGTTTAGAAAAGATAAAGATGTTCTGTGATGCAACAGAAAAACACAAGTCAGGGTTGAGAAGCAAAAGTGAGATGATGGCATTAAAGTGATGGGAAATGATCCCTACAGGCATCAGCTGCAAATTGCATGTCAAGAGTTTTGGACTTCTGCATATTAAAGCAATCAGTGTTTTAGCTAAATTGAAAATGACTTAACCACCATGACAGAGCTGAAATCAAAAGAGGAAGTGTGGGATGCCTTTGAGGTTTCCTTTCACTATCAAAACAATTAGCTAATTTCCAGCTCTTCATGTGACAAAATCTGGTAAATCTCTTCAATGTGTATTCAATAGTATTATCTGCTAATTTCTTTGTTGGAAAGCTAAAGACTGTTTTATCAATCTCACTATTTATTGAAATAATTAGATCCAAATAAAAACTGATGCTAAGTTGTTATTATGACCTAATTTAGTAATTATATTGCCTATTTTAGTGTAGAAAGTAATTTAGGCTTAATCAAGATTTTAAAATTGATACTGTGTCACGTCTGTTGCAATGTGCAACATGAGCCAAAGCTAATGAGACTGGCAGACATCTACTGGTAAATATAAAGTTAATCAGCTTCCTGATTTAACCTTTGTGTATCCTACATTGTTTTCCACTTAATAATGGAAAGCTGCTAAATGTCCTCTCCTAGAATTATTCTTTCTGTTTACATCAGCTTGATTCTGCGTCAATAAAATACATTTTATAAGAAGTTAAATCAATGTATTGATTTTTCTGTTTCATTTCAGTTATTGAAAGTTGATTGAATGGAAATTGTAAAGCAGAGTTCTAGGGGAAAAAAATTGGGCCATGTCCAAAAATTATATTGGTCAACTGTTCATATTTTGGGATATTTTCGCCTGCTTGAAAAGTGTCATGATGGTAATTTAACCTGAAGGCCTTCCTAGGAAATGTTTGCAAAATGTTTTTAAAATTTTGTGTGTAACTTGGATCTGAACAGTGTATTTTTAATTCATTATGTAACTCAAGCATTGGCTTGAAAGACAGAGCAAGCATTTCCTTGTGACACTAGCTGGCTTGCTGAATTCATCACATGGCTGTGTAAACAACAGAATTCCAAAAAAACGAACCCAAACCCGGAAATCATTATTGACATTTCACACTGGAAGTGAGTGGGTTTAGATGTCAGGAGAAAATTCCCCCACATGAGGGAGGTGAGGCCCTGGCACAGGGTGCCCGGAGCAGCTGGGGCTGCCGCTGGATCCCTGGCGGTGTCCCAGGCCGGGCTGGACATCGGGGCCGGGAGCAGCCGGGGACAGCGGGAAGTGTCCCTGCCACGGCAGGGGACTCGATGTGGATGGACAGAAAGGTCTTTCCAACCCAGACCATTCTATGATTCTACATGATTCTACGTGATTCTACATTCTATGATTCTATGACATCCACGGCCCGCACAGGTGTCGCTGAGCAGGCTGGAGAGCACACCTGGGTCACGCCTGCAGAAAATGGGGAGAGTCACGGTGACCCAGGGGAGGTTAAAGTTGGCGATCAGTAGCAGGCTCCTCCCCAAGAGGGTAGTGGGGCTGGAACGTACTCCCCAGGGAAGTAGCCACAGCACCAAACCGGACAAGAGCTCAGGAGGTGTCCGCACAACGCTGTGAGGCACAGAGCGGGATTTCTGGGGAGGGTCCTGCGCGGGGCCAGCAGCTGGACCCGACAATCCCCCGGGTATCCCCGTGAGCGCTCCGCCCGCCCCCACACGGCCCCCACACGGGAGCGCCGGGCCGTGCCCAGGGGCGGGGCGGCAGTGCCTGAGGGCGGCCCGTGAGGGGGCGGGCACCCATCCTGGCCCCGCCCACAGCCCTCGCCCCGCCCTCCCCGCTCGCTCCTTGCGCATGCGCAGCGAGCAAAGCCGCGCGCTCGGCCCNCGCCGGGGCGGGGGCCGTGCCCTGCCCGGTGTCCCCGGGGGCCGTGCCCTGCCCGGTGTCCCCGGGGGCCGTGGCGCTCGCACGGGTGCAGCCCCGCAGTCTTGCCCTTGCCGGTGGCCAGCAGCGAGTGCCCCCGGCGCTGCTTGCTCGGCGTGTTAGCGGCAAACCTGCCGCTTCCCTGTACCCTTGTCTGAGCCATAGCTGACTTAAATACTGAGAATAAATAAATAATATCAACGTGTGCACTTTGACAGCACGGTCCTGACACCTCGTAAGGAGCGAAGAAAACTATTTCCTTCATCAGTTATTGGGTTTTTTTGAAATCAGGAACAGTTGCAGCACGGAAAATGCAGACAGTTTTAAATACCAATGTTATTGCACGAAAACGATGGTTCCAATTTAATTTGTAGCTCTCCTGTTTTGAGCCTGTTTCTACAAAACGTAGAACTCTCTAACAGCTTTGACCTGTTGTAGGGCTGAAGTTTCATTGTTTTTGTGATGAAATGGAAGATTTACTTTTAACTTAACTGGCAACAGAAGCAGTCTGTACACTCTCACTACAAACATCTGTTCCAGCCAAGGATTGGACCCTCTTTCTCCTCGTAAACATAGCTGTAATGAAAGTTTTGACATCTGGCCAGTGGCCAAGGATTGAAAAACAAGTCTGGTTGGAGTTTGTTACTTGCAAAAGATAATTTGAAATGGGAATAGATCAAAATGTGTCTCCTATTTCTGTTTTTGGGATTTGCCCTACAGTTCCGAAGCTTGAAAATGAGCCAGATGGCCAGGAGTTGTACACATAGCTTAGTAACCCTGGTAGCTGAAAAAGCCTTGTCTTTGCTCGTTATCAGTGTTGGTACAGAATGGTTCTCCTGGAACACCACCAGCTTGTCCTTTGTGCTACAGCTGATACCCACGAACTGTGCTGGGGCAGCCAGTCTGACCAGTTCCCTCTGGGAAGCTGTTCACAGTACATTGTTGATTTCCAGTGCTGTGTGTCTGATTTCAGCTTGCACTTCTGTTTACAGGAGGATTACTTTAATATTAACCTTTAATGGTAAGCCTCTAATCAGTCCCAGCCTGTGTTTCTATTGGATCAGGGAAATGCTGCTGTTACACAGCAAATCTCCCTGGCTGCTCGTTTGCTGACTCACTTTCACGCCTGTCACCAAAAGAGAGCTTGTAGCAGATTAAACTGAAACTACAGAAGGGCAGCTGGTGTTTGGGCATACTTCCTACCCCTCTGGATGTGCTCAAGCAGCCTGTAAGGAAGACTTGTCTGTTTGGGACAACTGTTACTTTCTGTAGCTGGGTTATTCTTTATGTCAAAGATTTTTAATTATTTTTTGTTCAATGCATTGGAAACTGGGTTATCAGTGTAATAATTTCCCACTTCTTTCTCTTTAGGTCCATATTGAGATCCATTGATTTGTGACTTGGTGTGCTGCTTCTGCTGTGTGCTGTAACTAGAGTCAGTCACACTCTTCTTCAAATCCAGCCTGTTGTGAAGCAGCAAAGCTGTGCTTGTGTGCTCTAGGACTATGAAGAAAGAAGATTTTATCCAGAAACGAGTATGTGACAATGGCCCAGATCATCACAAGCCAGCAGCTCATCTGACACATGTGCATTCCATGTTGGACAGTTCTCAAAATCATAGCAGCAGTTTACAAGAATTACATAACACCAGGAATTGTTCTCTCTTTAATACTATACCTCTCTCTTCTGTTGGCAAGGAAATGCCTCTGGATTTCAGTGAATCAGCAGGGACAAACTCAAGTGCAGATGCTCCTTGGAAGGATTCGTTTCATCTGCATTTTTCTTCTGGGAAAGACAGCCTCAATAGGGTTTCTCACTGCATTGGTGGCATTTCAGTAACAGGCTGGCTGGAAGAAGCTTGTAGCATTTCTGGAGACTTCAGCTCATGCTGCCCAGGAGATAACTTAGTATGTTTTGCACAATTCTGGCCGGGAAATTTGCAGTATAATAAAAACCTGTGGTTTCTGGGATTAGAAATGAGCAGTAGCAAAGAGAATGAATTGCAGTTTGTATTTTTTAAAGCATTGGAGCTTGGTGGACTTCCTGATCCCTGTTCTAGTCCAGTTGCCTCTCTGAACAACTCTGCTATGGGACTCTCAAACAACCAGAAACCATGTTTTTTTCTTTGTTGCATAAACCTTGTATCTTCAGAGCAAACACTTGGATACGAGCAAATGCTTTTGAATATACACTATGTGACTAATAATTTTCACATCATGCAGCTAGTAATCTCTGTGCTAGCTTTTGCACTAGCAGGTCTCTGGTATTCAGTAGTGAAGGTAAAAAAGTACTGAGATTTTAATAAGTACTATTTTTAATTTTAGCAGAAAATAAGAGAGACAAGGTTACATTTCAGGTTTTAGTGAGAATTAGACAGCTGAAGTAAAAACTATAGTTGCATAATTGCTAGTTAAACTGGCTGTTGGAAGAATAGGGACTTCTTTTTCTGTAAGGAATAGCTGCATCTGAGTGTAAAGGACTTCATAATCTTCAGACTCTGGGACTCCTGCAGGTCTGCTGTTAACACGAAACTAGAACCCAGTTTGATTAACACAGATCCTTTGTTTTCTATAGAGTTTGTACTAGTGGGGTGTTCTGGCTACTACTATTTATACCCATTTCCAATGAAACTTGTTTCTTGTAGAATTGAATTCCTGCTCTGAATCCAACAGCAGCTGATGTATCAGTCCTTAGAACACTTTGAACTGGAAAGCTGTTGGGAGGGTGGTCTTCAATACAGCATAATTCTCAGCAGAGTTCCTTTCCAAGGAAGGTACTGCTCTAATTTAACAGTATCTTGTGAGCTTTATTGTGCTACAATAGACACTGTAAACAACTTTCTAAAACATTTTTTTTCCTTGAAAAAGTGATTGTTATTGCTGAAGTACAGTAAGAACTTCTGGGCCTGTTGACTTTGGGCCAGGGTTCTGACAATGAGGTTTGCCAAAGAATGGGGCAAGAATGCTGGAATCCATAGAGCTGCTGGTGAACAGAATTTTGAGGAATAGTCTCCTGTTGGCACTTCAGTGGAGGAACTCATTGTGCAGTAGGTCAAACTTTGAACTCAGTGTCCGAAATTCTCAGCAGGGGTGTTGCTGTAGATCAACTTAATGTGCTCTAAGGGTTCACATAAAGAGGGAGGTACTGGTGTGTGGGTTAGGATGCATTTTCAGCTTCCCCATGACTCTGACTTAAAAGTGAGGACTTAATGTGGAGTAAAGCCATGGCAGTGATTCACACACTAGATATCCTTTTTGCCAGCTGGTCTTGCTTCATCTTGGAAGGAGAGGAAGTGATAGTTGCATTTAGTTTGAACTGAACTTACCTGGAAAGCCAGTAGAGTTTCCAGTGTGGTAGTTACTGGACTGTTAGCACACAGTAGAAAAGACCTTGATTATGAAGATGAGATGCTGGTTATCAGTCTTAGGGAGAGAAGTGTGGAAATTTTTAAATCTTATTTGAATGCTGAAAATAAGATATATTACTTTTTATGTTAAATGATATGCTGTGTTTTCATGGTCGCCATTTGCTGATTGTTTCTTTTGGACGCTAAGAGCACTGGAAAGCCACTTTAATTTAGAGAATAACTTTTCTCTGGTGTGCATTTAAATGATTGTTTAACTTGTAGACTTTTGACCATGCAATTACCTCTCATGAAGTGACTGAAAGCCCCAGAATAATTCTGGATTATGTATTGTAAGTAATTCTGACAGCAACAGTTCCCTCTTAGTCAAGCCATTCACTCTCATCTCCACTCCTGGAATTCATCAGCCTTGTAGTGAGTGGTATTAACACAAGTTAACACGTGGTGTTGCAGACCTTCGAGATTCCCGAAGTGATGTGGATCTGACATCCCAGAACACCAGAAACAAAGACACTTCTCCAAATGTCTGTGGCTTGGAGTTACAGTGTTAAGCTGCCGTCTGCCTGTATCTTGACCCAAAAAAACATTTAGCAGAGCTGAGGGCAGAGGAACGAAGGCAGGGAAGGCTTGGAGCCTGTTTAAGCTGGCTTGATTGCTAAAGACAACATTGTGCAACTCCATATTAATCTCTAAGCAGCTCCACAGGTACAGCCATACCCTCCCTGCACACTGAGCCTTACCCTGAGATGGGCATGAACACAGTCCTGCGCCCAAAACTTGAGTGCTTGGACTTCCTGTACAAAGGATCAATTGGCACAGCTGTACCTGCAGTTGTTACCTGAGACCTTGTTTGTGCAGCTGACGGGTTTGGCCTGGAACATTCTTTGCTCTATGTCATTTGGGAATAACATGTTTAGGGAACCACAGTTCTACGCAAGAACTTGTAGGTGAGATTGTCAGGTTAATAGGCAAGAGTAAAGGCATAAAAGCATCAATCCCGTTTTTATGCACTTTTTTTTCACCCCAAGGGGTGGGGAAATGAAACATGAGAGACACCACCAATAAACTAGAATTTAAATGTGTCTACAGCAGAGTGCCAAGGGTTTTCTCCTTATCAATGACAAGACTCTGGAGGAGGAGATCTTGGAATACTGAATTGTGTTACATATCACAGTCCAGCTAATACAGTCCTGTTTTAAGCAAAGTCTTGTTTGAGTGTGTGGCCTTTCATCACTTATTACAGGATCACCTTAAATACAATACAGCCAAGTGAAATGATGGATGTTTGTTGTGTATTATATGTATATTGAACATAAGATACAGAGAATACTTAAATAAGTGGATTTAATCCATTTTAAGATAGTTTATGTACCTTGCCTTGAATTTTATTGCTTACAACCTAAAAGGTAATTTTAACTTGAACATTCCTTCTGAAATTCAAATAAAGCATAGTTTGGTATGTTAAAATCTCATGTAATGTACTGCACTTTAAGCCTGGGGAGGCCATGGATTGAAAGTGCTGTTCTTGCACTAACAACTGCCTGCCCTGACTGAGACAATGTTTAAATGGCTTTTTCTGTCTGGAGGGAGAATAGGGAACCTGAAGGATGGCATCCATCCTTTGAAACTACAGATAAATCTTAACACTGTATGGTTTAGGCCACTGTTCCCTTCCTACAGATGTTCTGATATTAACTCATCTCAAAAGATGGAAGGTGTCTTGGCCAAGAACCAGTCTGTGTGGAGTTTCACGGCTTCACTATGTCCAGTGTGGAAAACTTAGGCAAGTTAATGTGCTGTTAGGGCTGTCTCAGATGATTATTATAGTACAGAAAAACAGCATTCTTAGAAGGGGTAAGCGACCTTTATACTCAACCAGGAGTTGCCTTCATATTTCTGTATTTTTGTCTCTCATCCTTCTCTAGAAAGAGGTTATTTCTAAGCAAAATGTCAGGGTTCTACTAAACAACTTGTGCTATCTGAAATCTCATTGTTTAGTGTCCAGATCCTTCCTGCACTACATAGCAAAGTTTTATTTCTGCCATTAGAAAAGAAATAAAAAATACTCCATATTTAGAGAATTTCCTAGTAGTTACACTTGAGTGAAAATTTACTATATGGTGTACTGCTTTGAAAAGAAAATATACTTTAAAATGTGTGTGCACAGAGCTCCGCATGTAGATAAAAAGTGTTTTACCACAGTATGATGTTGGGATGCTTATGCAAATGCTTATTTACTTTCTGACGTTGCAGTGCAAAATGCAGTAGAGATGGTGGTGTTACTTCTCCGTGTGGTTTTAGCCAGTGCAATCTCAGCAATCGTGTGTCTGCATCATCCTGCACAGGGGACAGTTCTAGCTGTAGACGTTTTTAACCCTTTTGCTTTTTCAGTGTTGGGTTTGGTTTTGCTGTTGTTTGAGGTTTCGTGGTTTGTTGTTTGTTCGTTTGTGGTTTATTTCTCTTTTTTTTTAAAGTTATTATTAGGACTATAAAGACAGCACTTTCTTAAACTTTGCCAAAGTTGGCTTTCTTTCTCCTTCTTTCCACTTGTGCCCCTTACAGGTATACACATTTAATTTTTGGAAGAAGCAAGCCTGCATTTACTCTCCTAATATATAATCTAATTGTCAGGTTGCTCCTTTTGTTTTTATGGCCTGGTCATGCATATATTTCTCTCCCTATAATTTCTCAGCATCAACATATGCTGCTGTTTTGTTCCACCTCAGAAACATTGTCCTGTAATTAATTATGCACAACAAATTGACAGAAAACATGTAGAGATGTAAGAGTCCATATTCTCTCATTAGGGTGTATGACAGGTGGTATAACTGAGAGAGCAATTTGTAGTCAATGTGGCGTATTTCTGCTTTTTTTCTCTTCAAAACAGCTGCTTTAATTAAAATCCAATATTTAATTTGAGTATGTGGTACCTCTGACAGCTGAGAATTGCAGCTAGAATTTGGGGCTTACAAAGTACATTAAGGTTAGAACTTTTCAAAAAATTAAAGAGTACATTCCCATGAATAACATGAATATTTTGAAACCTTTTTTTTTTTTTTTCCCCCCTAAAAGTGCACAGAATAAAATGTGTTCTGCCTCTTGTTTCTGTGATGCACAGCCAGTAACTGGGGTGGGGGAGAACCCTTTTTAGACTGCAGAGCCTCTAATCTTCAAGGAAGAGCTGCACTTGATAGAACTTTAAAATAAACCACATGTTGCCTATGAAAATACTGATACTTATGATCAACTGTCATACTTAAATTACAAGGTCACAGATATCAATCTCCTAACAGTGTGAAAACAAGAGTAATAAATACAGAAGTCCTAGAATAATGCTATCCTTTACCAGCCTGCACTGGTAAAAGCAAATCCTATTGTACTTTGAAATTAATCCTCTACTGCATCCCAAAATCTCAATTATCTTAGTCTTTTTCGAATTAGTGATATAAGATAGTTATTTCATTGTTAATGATGAAATAAATTTAAATGCTAAAACATTTTAGAAATGACCAGAGGGACTTCCAGAAAGAAAATCTGCTTTGAAAAGATCCATTTAATTTGTGTGATCTCTATATAATGTGTAGTCTGTTTTGCAAGTTCTTTCCTTCTTCATGGAAGATCGATATAAACCTGATAGCAAAAGTGGTCAAATCCCAAACTTGCAAAAGCATCAGTGTTTAATTTTCTGGTTTTAGTCAATTTTAGCTATTATCAAACATAATACCTAAATGTAATTTAAGCTTTTGTTCTTAAAACTAGGGAAATCGAATATTTAGTGCCTGATTCATCACTTGAAGCTGAGTGAAACCATTTCTTGAAAATGGGTTCTGCTACCTGATGGTGACTAATTTTCAGTGCTGACACCCAATACTTTCTGTGAACTGTGATGTCATCCCTGCAGAAAAAATTCAGTCTGTGGCCTTCATTTTTGGCCCTGTTTTTATTCTTATTATTACTTTATTGCAGTGTGGGAGGTGGAGGCTGGCACAAACCATTTATTTTTTTTCGTTCCAGAGAAATATGTTTACAACTTTATATGTATTTTAAAAATGTATTGTGACACTTTTAACTTGGGAGAGAAGTTTCCGTAGCAGACCTGAAACCCGAGTAGAGACTTTGGAATATCGGGGGTGCTCCCAAGCTGCCAGACGCTGTTGACTGCGAAGCTGCTCACTCACACCACAGGAGGGAGTTACACATCAGCCTTTGGAGTATTTTCAGTTACGGCATTGTTAGTACATCTTAGTACAGTGCATTTCAGTTTGCCTTGTCTTACGGATTGTCACTGCAAATAGGTTAATGTACAAAATCAATACGCAGCGGTAAAGTATTGTAACTGTTTACAATTGAACTCAGACTACCCATGAATGGGGTTTGTCAAGCTATTTAAAAATAAATAAAGATCTTTTTTAAAAGACAAGAGGTCGTTTTGGTGCTTCTCATTCCAGTTTTTCATTTGTATAAATTGTACAGATCTACTTGAAGAGATTGTGTTTCTGTCAATGTGAAGTCAGACAGGGGAGTGGCTTTTTCAGAGGTACAGTTTGAGAGAAGTGTGCTTACAAAAACCAAACAAATTTAAAACCTCTGTGAGAACAAAAGGGCTCAGTGCTTACACCTGATCTTGGAAATCTGGTATTTGAACTCAAGGCTAGTTTAATGGTGTTAGCCACCAGTATTCAGTAATGGGCATTCTTTTTCCACGCTTTTTTAATAGTGAGAAGCTTTAACAAGCCAGTTACTTTCTGTGTAGTTCCAAGGTATTTCCTAACTAGCTCCAATCTTACAGCACAGCTTCATTTTAAAGGGGTAAGCAAACCATGGTAAATACAAGCAATGGCCATAGCAACTCTCTTGCATCATCCAGGACAAACATTTCTGGGTGCTTCTCTGCACAGTTAAAATCACCATGATATTAACAGATACTCCAGAGCTGCTGAATTAAATATTCCCATTATGGGAGTAGAATAAACACCTATCCTCTGCTAAATGTTGAACATTAAAAAACGTATTAAAACAGGAGCCACTCATCCTTCAGAGAGCTCTCTTCTGCTATCAGGTGACCTTTTGATTCTAGACTCAAAAAACTTAGTTTTTGTTTGGTCTCGGGGTCCCTTGCTGCCACAATTATGGTTTTGAGGAAGAATGTTATTGTTATGGGCTGTATTCTGGAAAGAATTGGTATTGGCAACCCTGAAGAAAAGGCTGATACTCTGAGTATAAAATTAATGTGTACCTTTTTTTCTTAATGACAAATGCTGAGATCATATTGTCCCTCAAAACAAGCATTTAAGCAGGAAAAAAAGGAGAGAGGAAAAAACTGAATATAATCAATAATGTTCTATAAAGTTTTGGCATGTGGTTAGATCTCCATGGCTAAGAAAGTGTTATCAGTGCTCCCTGCACATCACTGTAGATTCCTCACAGCTTTTGGAATTTGTATGGCAGACCCTGAAGTAGTAAATTGTAATCTTTGTCTGTCCACAATGCTCCAGCCACCCACTGTGACAGTGATGTGATACAGCCTTAATTACTCATGTTGCCATCACTTTCAGATGCTTTGTCAGTAGTTTTACATACATTTATATAATTGGGCATGATACCTGCGATGAGGAATGTTAAAGAACTCTGAATACTTTTGCAAATAAACTGAGAAATAGACATGCTACTCTGTGCATATCCAAATCCCTTCCTGTAAGGATCTGAAATGGTTTGAAGTCGGATTGAAGTTGGTAGCCTAGGACTTTGTGGTAGTCTCTTTGTTCATCTCATACTGTAAAATTCTGTAAGAGCACCTCATCTGTACAGGAGCCCAAATTTCCTCTCTGCAAATGTGAGATTGCCAGAGGAACCTCTTACCAACTTACACCCATCACAACATTTACCTTTTCAGTACATTTCTTGGCTCTTGCTTTTTCTGGCAGATACTATAGCAGCTTAAAATTTAAAAACTCCAAAACCTTAAACCAAACACAAGTACCAAAGATTCTGCAGAAGATATTCACGTTTCTTAAGGTAATTTTTTAAAGGAGGATGGAGTGCTTTACCTTACATTAAAAAATATAAGTATTGGATGGGGTTTTTGTTACCAAGAACCGTGGTATGTTTGTAAAGTGCACTTGTAAGTCTTGAACGTTAGGAAATGCTTTGTCTATTTGTTACCACAAGTATTTTTTAGCCATATCAAAATACTCCTTTATTTATCTTTAACCTTGTAGTTCAAAGAAAAGGAAAAAAAAAACAAACACATTTTGGAATTCTTTCAAGTATTATGTTTTGTTAAAAGTGTCCCCATGGGCAAAGGACCAAAACCAACACAGACCTCTTGCTCATTGAACAAAAAGCCAGCAGCAATGACAAGCAGGATGTTTTTGATGCTCTTTGTTGGTTTTTTTCTGGGGCTAGTGGCTGAAGCCCTTAATCACTTTAGCTGGAAGTTATTCACAAAAAACCCTTCCGAGCTCAGTAATCCTCTTGCTTTGTATCATAATAAATTCTTTTCTGCAGCAGGGATTCCTAAATCGCCTCTCACATCTTAGCCTTGCATTCCAGGTGCTGCATGCTGACTGCAGGCACGTATGACCTGCTCCAGAGCTACAACAGTTACAGCGTTTCCAATTCCTGCCTCCTTCAATATAAAAGCATTTAAGATTAAAACAACATGAAATATTTCATGACATTGTATAGCACCTTCTTAAGGGTTCGCTTGTACCCCTTCAGGTGTTTCTTACTTTAGGTCAGGTTTGTAGATGCTGAATTTTCTATCATGCTGAAAATCAGAGACTAGCACACAAACTTGTCAAAACAAAATGAAAATTCAAACCTTTTTTGAAGTTGGACAGCCTTCTTTTATCTTCTGTTCCCTCTAGCTGCTTTCTGAGTGAGAACATCTGTACAGACTACAGCAGGTTTCAAGTCCTTCACTTTGATATATAGTGTATGTTCCCAACAATCTGTTGCTTAAAATAAAAGCTGTCTGGTCTGTGTTGTCACTGTCAATCATAATTTTCAGAGCTCTTCCTCACTTTTTCTTTCTGGTTTATAATCATCCGTTTGCAGTTGATAGCTGTATCTTCTGCTTTCCTGCTATTTAGCTAAACTACTTACTTGCCAATGCTGGCAAGAAGTCTGCAGAGCTTTTCATCACTGGATATTTTGTTACAGTCAGTTCATCAAGCTTTTTTTGCTACTTGCTCAATTTACAGTTAATTCTAACGTATTTTCATTAGTATCCATAAGGAGTTGTAGGTATTCCTGAATGGATTTTTGAACAGTTTCTCTTTTATCACATAGGAAGCGGTTTTTCTGAAGGCCCCTATTGAAACAGCACTGTCCAAAGGTTTGATTCCATTTTGTATATGGCTATTGTTACTATGGTTAGTATAAATAATACTTTTATAAGTGAAAATATTTCAGGTCAGTCTTTGTTATTCACAGTGCTTGTTAAATTCAGCAGGTGATCTGCCTGGGAGGGCTCTTCTGCCTCCTAGGAGAAATTCCATCCATGGTAAGATAATGTGATACGCAGGATGACTCCTCCCAACCCAACATACAAGCCTAAGAGGCAAGGAATAAACTCATGGAGAAAAAATCCAGACAGACCAACCAATTAAAACAAAGTGTTTTGAACATATTCTTCGTTTAATTTGATAAGTTATTTTGTCAGAAACACGGGGTGAGAAGTGATGAATTAAAACTTGAGACAAGAAGTATCCTAGATATGATTTTCCTTTGTAACAGAAATTGTCAAGTATCAGATCACACAGGGAAGGTGGGGTTAACTAAGGACTGGAAATGGGCTCAGAGGAAATAAAAAAAGCACAAATATTTTACAACCTTTTGTGGAAAAGGAAAGTCACACTTCTACTATTATTCCCCCAGAGGTATTTCTGTTCTTCCAGCCCTACATGCACCTTATCATAATGCTACCTGGAGAAAGCAAGGTTGGGGGTTATTTTGTTGTTCTTTTCTTTTCTTTTTTTTTGCATTTCAGAAAGTGTAATCAATAAGAAAAGAAATCTGATAGTAGGATTTATCTGTTTAAGTACCTTAGAGTGGTTTCAGCAGGACAAATCACAGCCCCAATCCTGTAATCCAATCACACAAGATCAGTACTCATGTCCAGCCCTGTGGATTTAATCAGAGCTCTGGAGCTGAGGATCTGCCGGTGTGAGCTGAGCCACAATGCCTGGACTTGGTGATTTATGGGAATATCATTAAATTTAGCCTGGGTTAAAAGTGCAGCCCCATGCACAGCAGAGTCAATGTGAATCTTCCCAGGCATGCAAACTGAGACAATATCATGTTCCTGAAGGGCCTTGAAATTCATTGCATACATTCCAAATACTGTACTCTTCAGAGAGCAGCCATCTTTAAGTGTATTACCTTGAAAAAGAGAGCCAGAATTTACCATCTGACAATTATAATAATAAAATACATCATGTCTAAAGTTATAGCATATGGATGGTCTTCTACAAGAAATCTCCTCAGAATTCCAATTTATAAAAAGGTAAAATTTGCTACTTTGAATGATTAAATTGATAACAGCTTTAAGCTCACTACTGCTTTTTAATCTTAGAAATTCTCACATGAACTGCTTAAAGTAATGTTAACAAGGTTATTAAAGCTTTTTATGAAAAGGAAGTGTAACTTTTTTATTTCCTGGAGTACTAAATTCTAATTTTTTCCTTTCTCCGCTACACATTTTTCATTTCTGGGTGATATTCTGGGTCTTGTATTACTTTGCTTAATGTTGGTGCTGCAGTTAAACATAATTCTAATATTTTTATCTACTACTATTGATCAGGAAAATCTATTGGAGTATATTCTTGAAATGGTGACTAAAAGGTTCAAGGCAGCATTTCATTATTTTAGCTGAAGAATATAAAGAATTTATCTCTTTTTTACTCTTATCAGAATATCCCAGCTTTACTAAAACAAAATTAAAATGACATTTATAGAAGGGAAAGCTTTGTACAAATGATGCAGGAAGTCCAAAACATTTCAGGAAAAAGCAGCAGCTAGAAAAAGAACTACCAGGCAACTGTACTTTGTACAGAGTAAATATGGAAATTCCACAGAAGCAATCAGGACACTGGAGATTCAAACATAAGAAACACATAAAAATACTTCATGGAATGATTTAATGTATGGAGGAGACAACCACTCTTGTCAACAAGATGAAAATTTTAACTGTGAATGAGACAATATTTAAGAACATAACTAGTACTTGGCAGTGTATTTATGTTGCAAATGTGATTAAGATGTTGAAAAAATTATCTGTTTGTTTTAATTGTAGTTATCTGCCATCTTGTTTTTCAGGTTTGTAGTCTTTCTTAACTACCAAGCCCTGGAACAGCCTTTCAGAGTAGAGAGCAAGGGCAGGACTTTGTTAGTCATGAGAATTTAGCTGTGCTCATTATCCTCGTTCTCCTGGGTGCCACTTCCAGCAGGAATACCAGAACGCAGGCCTTAGCAGGCCAGGGGGAAGAACATCCTTGCAGAAAAGAATTCATTTGTTCTCAGCTGGTACCATAACTGAACTAAGTATCCCAGATTCTCATGCTTTTGAAGTGTTCTCCATCAACAGCAGATTTCAAAGACTGCTATGTGAAAGTTGTTCAGGCTCAACTGTACTGTTATTCCCTAATGCTTTCAAATTTTTCCCCACAAACATAAAAAGAAATGGAGAACACAATCTATTTTAAAAATGTATTCTTTATTCAGTGTGAAAACATTGAACAGTCCACATTTACTTCAGCAGCTTTGTGCATTAAAACTGCAGTAAAGTGAATAACTTTTGAAAAATTGTGCTTTAATGGTTCTACTATTTTGAAATAAAATTAATTGCTTTCAAAATATAGCTCCACCATCATTGTTTTATTTTGGATATTTGGAAATTTCATATATCGTGCTGAATGGCACACCTGATCGATGCAGACATCCTTAAGAGGAGAGCTGTGCAAAACAGATTTCTGCTATTTGAAAATATAATGAAACTCTTAAAGATCCACGTAAAAAGGAAACAAAAAATGTTTAATTTAATTACTTTGTAAGACATTATTGTTTCTATTGTGTTTTGTACACTGAATCAATTTTTTTTAATGTTTCATTCCTTGTTTAGTCCAAAGCATGGCAATCTGCCAGCCAGAGCTTTTAGTGATAAATTCTGCTATACAAAGCAAAAGTTTTTATATGTGAGGCCACTTCCTTCTGCTATTTTATCATCTTCCTGGTTTTGTCTGTTTTCAATAAATGCCTTTGTATTTTCACATCTTTTATATGCTTGTATACACAGACACTTTCCTCTGTATTAAAACTGATAGTTGCAAGTTGGTAAGGATAAAAAAGACAGACTGTTGACTTAAATTTCATTGCACTAATACACTATATGAATGCTTTAATGTTACAGTATTAAAAGATCTTAACATTGATATTAAAAGTATTTCCTGAATTTGGCAGTAGGGTGGAGAGGCAAGGATGATGTTTCATAACAAGGCTTTAAAATGGAAATAATCTCTGGGTAGAGCTACACTTTAGTACTACAGATTGGCACATGAAGGCTGGGCTCTCACAGTGAATTTGCATTATTTGAAAGCATCTCAAATTTAAACATATTGAAATTTAAAATCTAAAAAGAAATCATGGTGGAGGCCAAACATTTCTCCTTTATCTGTCCCAAGATGTTGCATTTTTCTGTCTGAGGAGAAAAATCTAAAACAACTCACCAGTAAAGAGAAGCCACAGAGACCCCTGCACACACAGTGGAACCCGAACAATCCTTAGGAAAAGGAGAATTTGAATTAGGGGTGGTCAGAGGAGAAGGATGAGACTGGAGGGCAAAAGTTGAAGTTGCAATGCAGCAAACTGGAGAAAAGCTTCTGGAACTTACAAGAAAGAGAAGCTGTCCCTGCTGTCCCTGCCCATTTTAGCAGTCTGTCCTGAATTCCTCTTTCCCACAAAAAAATGCTACCAAGGATGTTAGCTACAAATCATCATGTACTAATATTTTTTTATGAAGACCTTTTCTTGTTGTTCTGCAGACCTATTGTTCTTTTACAATTATATTAATAGACTTAAAATAACAAGGGCAGTTCTACCAGACTTAAATTACAATTCTGTTTCTTAGAAATTACTATTTTTTACTGTGCTGATTGAGATCACAGAAATCTTTTTCTCACCAGAGAGGTATAAGGTACCAAATTCATCCTTCCTGTAACTGTACTGAGGTAAACGGAATTACATAAGGAATTAATTTGACCTGTCTCCTCCATTTCCTTGGAAAAATTCTTTGTTTTAGCTCTTGCCAAGTTTTAACTTCAACTCTCCCTTGCTTAACATCTTCTTGTACCTAGTGAGTTTTTCTTTCTTTAAGACTATAAAGAGAAATACAGCAAAGGAAAGACAAGGTGAGGATCTGCTTTTTAAATTGAAAGTACATTTTAATTATGGTAAGAAAATGCCAAACCTTTTATTTGGTATAACTGTGTATTGGGATTATTCTTACATCTGTGAGGCTATGAAAGGTATAAAGCATTACATATAACCATGAGAGGATTTAAGTAATGTTTTTCTGCCTAAGACCCATGTGTTCATTTTAACTGCAACAGCTGTAATAAACAGGGACCTTTCTTGGCTAGGGACCGTAAAAATTTAAAACATTGCACATCACCTTTTAACAAAGAATCATCCCCTTTACCCTAGACTCTACAGGTATATTCAAAATAGCCTTTGACAGAAGCTGAAAGCCTACTCTCAGCAGTATATAAGTGCAATTTCATGATGCAATAAATTCAATTTTTGGATGGCAATGTGGCATGAAATTCTTTGTACAAATTCAACCTGGCAGTATAAAGTTGTTTAAAACCCAAACCCTCAAAAACAAGGACTGGTCAGTGGTTTTATGTTAGAGTTGGTATCATCTGTCCTCCTGCTGCCAGTAAAAAGCCAGGATAAAGCTTGCTCTAAAGACTGTAACTTATAGCTTGCTAACATTGAGAGAAATGCAATTACATGTTCACATTTAATCTTGATCAATTTATTCCCATTAGATGATCTAGGATTGCAAAGATGAGATGTAACAAGCATGTAAGCCTGAGTATAGGCTCAGCTTGAAAAGGGCTGAGCATGACGGATCAGAAAGGGAAATTGATGCAGGGTCTGTGGTTCAGAACAAGGTTATAATTATGCAGGGATATTGTCCCCACAGACAAACTTACAATCCAGCAGCCTCCCTTCCTGCTTTCCACACCATCCGTGTGTCACAGTTTACCAGTGCTGCAATTGTGCCAATGCAACTGTTTGTGGGTCCAGAGCATGAATTTAATCAATGGAGCAGTTCTGGTTAAAAATGATTAGATTAGACAGAACTTCAAAAATCTGGATTGCGTGATTTGATTTACAGCATGGCTTCACGAACAGCTGCACAAACAGCTCCTAGGCCACAATGAGTCAAAATCATTAGTTGCCAGTTCCTGCTCCTGTCTGAATTTATGGTTCCATATTTATTAAACCCAGATTTGTGCACTGCTGACTAGCCAGCAGCAAGATTTGAGCCAGCTCATGTGGAGATATGCCATTGCATTTCACTCACTGGTGAATCCAGAGCACCTGGTGTGACCCTTCTAACACTGTGTGTCATGAGCAAGTCCAGCTTGTCACATGGCTGCCACCTGTGCCAGGGGATGCCAGCCCTGCCACACTGGGACTTGGCTGAGGAGGCTTCTCCAGGCAGGGAGAAGGAACAGTGGGGCTCCCATCCATCAGCTGCTGCCATGTGTGTGCAGCCAGAGCAGCACTCATGCATGGTTTGCAGCTCCCACTGTAGGATGAATTCGGAATTTTAAATTCCCAGGCCTTGGTGAGACTGGAGAGTGGTATGTGAGAATACACCTAACCATGCCAAGCTGGAGCTAGCCAGCAGAGGGAAATTCAGACTGGCTACTTCTCAGGGTGGGAACAGTCTGGCCTTAATCAGCACACTCTCCTTTGAGAGTTAATTTACATCAAGTTCTTTCACTTTCAGGAGATAGAAAAACTCTCTCTCAAGCTTCATACAAAATTTCACTCGTGATCTGTTTCAGCCTACGTCCTTTGAATCCAAGTCCTCCTTTTCTGTTATTTTAGGCCCAGCTTTCAGGCTAGAAAGCAGCCTGCCTGTGTCTAGTACTGTGCATAATTCATACAGGTCGAACAAGTTCTGATGCAAAATGTATTTCAGACCAGAAGCATTACAGAGGTGGTGGACCTTAACAATTTTTGATGCATTTTGTTTTCCTCGCTGGGACATTCGGGTGTTTTTTCCTTAATGACTCACAAGTGGCCCTATCAGTGTTACACAATGGAAACAAGCACTGCCTTCCAAAACCAGTAATATTCGATGCTAGGAGTAGATAAAGCTCATTTAGAAACCTTAAAAACCACAAACCCTCAAATGTGTCAAGAATAGGAATTTAAAAGAAGCTGCAAATAAAATCCAGGATATGATTTCAAAGTTAATCTGAGCGAAACCCCTGCAAAATTCTTAGAAGAGAGGTATATTTATTCTTGGGGGTTTTGACTATTTTAATGGAACTAGCTTCCTATCCATACAAAAAAGAACCATTCATAAAAGATGTTTGACTTGCTAAGGTTTAGCTTTCATGTTCCCCGAAGCAATATAAAATACCTGCATGTAGAATTTTTTTGGCCTAAATGAAAGGTACAAGCACTTTTGAAACCTTTGAGACAACCAGCAAACAGGATTTTCTACAAAAATGTTTTTCCAGCTGAGAAAAATATGATAAGTGTGACAACATAAACATTTTAAGAAACAATACATGGCTAAAACCCATCTGCCAGGCAGAGGAAGTCAAAGAGTTTGCCCAAGGGGTTTAAGAATACCAGATTATTCAAGTACTGATAAATTAAAAAAAAAAAAAAAATAGGGGAATAAAAAGAGATATGCTGATGGACTAAGACTTTCCTGCATGGAAACTACTAAACAATGCTTCTTAAAAAATAAAAGCTGTTTGATTAGCTAGATTTGAAGCAAAAGTATTCTTTAATACAATGGCTGGGTATCAATAACAATGATTCTATCAATTAGATATTGTTTTAGGAAATGTAATGCTTGCACCATTTTTCTAAAAATGGGAGACCATCTATGTGAGCAAATTGTAAAATCAACCAATCAATTCTAGATTATAAAATCCTACATAACATCTGCATTGTTTAAGATGTATTTATATTTTTGGTATGGATCTATATTCTCTAAGAATGTATTATTAAGCCTGTACAGATGTTCATGTCTCTAAGATTAACTGTTTTCCTTCAGGGTAAGTATCCATCTTACCAAATCTAACAGAAATCACACTAAGCCAGACTTGCAAATTAGTGCTGTCTTGCTTACACAAGAAAGGGAAATACCTGCATGGAGGTGACTACCTCCTTAAGTAAGATTTAAAGGAGTCTTCCTTCCAACAGTAAGAAGCATTATTCCATCTCCCTGTGGCTGCTGCTGACATCCAGTCTGATGGCCCAACAGTTAATTTATTTCTTTCTGCATTGAGAAAATTCCGAGTTTTATTTCTGACACTTGAACACAACGCTACTATCCATGTATGAACATCCTCAGAGCTCATGCTTTTGATTACAAATAAAAACTTTATGAAATCCATAGTAAAATTTTTACTTTCATTCACTGCTCTTGGAATCTGGTTCAAACTGAAAGCCACAGAAATGGCTTAATATTTAATGAGCTTTATAGACCACAAAAATGTGATGTAAGGGTTTCAGTTGTCTTCAATGACTCTCTGTATAGGGACAAATTCCACAACAGATGTGCTCCTCAACCCTTAAAATGAAAAATGACATGATAAATTACTTCTTAGTGGAAACTGAATTGGAACAGTTACTGAACTATCCAAAGAGGGACAAAAACAAATTAAAAAGACAAAATATATTACCTGAAAATTCGGCAAGTAACCACATTTATCATTGAGGAAATCAACCCTGCCAACAGCAGGTTTTGGAGAAGGCCCAATTTTCCACGAAAAATAATTTCAACGGACCTGCTATTGGACTATTATTTACATGAACAACAGACTCTGAAGCTCTTTCAACACAGAAGGTTAGACTTGTGCACATGAAACTGGCAAAACATACAGGTGGTAAAAAATAGACCGAAGATTATAGAAGACACTGCAAGAAGGAAAAAAAAGATCAAGCAATCCTGAGAAAAATGTTGATTGAAAGTCCCAATAATATGAAGAAAAAATTAAAATTCATATATACTTCAAAACAGAAGAATGATTAAAATTCCAGAAAACAAAGTAGATGTGACAAAATTATTCACATGAGTGGGGGAAAATTTATTGGAGTTTGTCTTGGAATTTGCTATGATTGTAGCCTGTATTGCCTCTGGCATCTTTGTTGGTAAGGAGCTACCCTGTATTTAATGACAGTGCTGTTACTGTTAAATTGCCAAAAACCAGGGAGGAGTTCTGCTACGGCAGAATTGCTATAGCTACGATGTAGAGCTGTGACTGTAATTCTTTACTTGATTTTACACATTTTCAAAAAATCTACTCCTGACCTAGTTAGGTTTACAGCCAGACATGCGCATTACTTTATACACAGGAAAATGAGACAACAGGGTGAAAGGTTTGATCTTCAAGGTTTCTGTAACACCTCTCACCTAGAGATTGAACAGCTTTGCCCACTAAAGCATCTTGTACACCTACACCTGTAGGATCAGGCCCACACAAAAGTAAGTTTATTTATGATACACACAGCATGAATGAAAATGTTTTAAGGAATATCTGCCATCCTTTCAAAAGCGCACGGCCTTAGAGAGAACACTGTCATTTCAGTACTCTTTTGTACTACGTATCATTAATAAGTCATCCTAAAGCAGCACTGGAAAGAATAGATTCTTCTTGAGATGGTATAAAATGACGTATATTTCAGAGTTCCAACACAGTAAGATATATATTCAGTAAAAAATGAAAATTTCCCTGTTCAAGTTAATAATAAAGGTATAATAAAGACTATTTTTCATATTTCATGAGTTTGGAATTGGATTTCACCAAGAAGTTTCTATAAAATATTGCAACTGGTCACTTGTAACTAGGGCAGACATTTCTCATATCTTCCTTGCATCACAAAATAATTTTTCTCTTTGCTATTAATTTGGAGAGTTTTAAAACCAGTATTGCTTCCATGAAGTCAACAGGAATTTTGCACTGAATGGGTAGAAAGAGGACTGTTCTCCACGCTTCATTCTCCCCTGCTATTAGGATTAATGATTAGGCTTTTTTTTTATTTTGGACTAGAATTTTCCTTGTAACAAAAGTATAGGAAGGAGGGAAGAAAGGAAGGAAGGAGGGAAGGAAGGAAGGAAGGCAGGCCGGCAAACAGAAACAAGAACATAAAAGCATTTATTTTATATAAAGGTGTAAAACAACATAAATGAAGAGAAAGCAAACTATCTGTGATTAATTTTAAAATTAGAATTTTTCTCATGAAGCAGATTCCCCACTAATGTAAATGAACAGTTTGTTCAGTGTGCAAAAATATTCAGAGCCCTCATCTGCATTAAGACTTATTTTAAACCATTCTGTAATGACACTTTATAGATATCATTGCAAAATAAATCTCTTGCCAAGGTAATGCTTCTGTTTTATGTAATCATATTCTTTTTATAACTAACTTACTAAACTTGTAACAATATTTAAAATATGAAAGACAAAGAGGAGTATTTTAAAGGTTTATGATTTTTAGACGGGGTAAAACACTGTATCACCAGAGCAGCTGTCAGAGCCAAACCTCAGCTCTCAGCAAAATGGGCTGTAATAATCACCTAGACAGCAGTGCCAAGAGGTGAGTGCTCCTGACACAGCTTCCTAGACAGTGCTCTGTCCCCTGCCAGCCTACAAAAGGAAAATGAAAAACCCGATATTTTCCTGTTGGCTGACCCTTTCCTCCCACAGCTTCCTTTCTGAATAGAATTTTGACACGAACGGTTTTTAAAAAATAATAAGAGGCGGTGCTAAGAAAGGAAGGAAGGAAGGAAGGAAGAGTGATGTGCGGCAGTACACTTCTGCTTACCTTTCCAGACTTTGGAGGCTGCTGATATCCCGACTCCCATGGTAGGTGATTCACTGAAGATCTTTACTGAAGTCCAGAGAAATACCACAGGTGCTCTGGCTCCTCGGGCAGGAAGCAGGAGAGTCCCTTCTGTTACCCACACGGACAAAGCTCACCAAACAAAGCCCTGCACCGCCCAGGGGGCACAGTCCCATTTCTACACCAGGCTCTCCAGGGCCCCTGTGGCAAGGGGAGCACCCAGCACCGGACCCAAGAACGAGGAGCAAGCACGAATCAGCAGAAAACATGCAGAAACATCAGATGTCTCGGGCTCTTTTCCAGAGACTTCAACTCACCTCGTCCCCCTTCACTACGCTGCTTCAAGCCAGCTCAGCCCTCACCTTCCAGTCTCCTCCCGCTCTCCCCCGCTTCCCTTTATAACCCCCCAAGGAGTCTAGACCTCCACAGAAGAGTCAGGGGCTCTGCAGACATTTTCTGGCTCTTGCGGACCCTAAAACATGACCCCAGCAGGCACGACCCCAAGTGACTCGGCCCAGGTTCCTCTCGCTCCCGGCCGCCC
>WBMY01000720.1:152828-219810 GCA_013397315.1 Donacobius atricapilla
GCTCCCGGCCCCGCCGCCGTGACAGCCCCGGGCTCGCTGCTGCCGCTGCTCCTCGGCTGCCAGAGGGGAAGGGGCAGCATACACGAAAGTACGCGTCTGGCGGTGTAGGAGCGGAGAAAAGAGTAATTAAGCTCTGCGAGGGCTCTGTTTGTGTGTGTCGTCTTAATGGAGGCTCGGTGATAATCACGGGGTGGTTCAGCCAGTTTAAACAAGGTGAACTGTTTCCAAAGGCAGCGGCGTTAACCTTGTCAGATACTACTTTTAGAAAATCTGGACTTACATGTTGAAGAAGCTTTTATTTGTATTTTTTATCTTTCGGAGACCGGCTTGCGCGCTGCCCCAGTTTAAGGCACTGCAGACGTGCCACGCTCTTCGCTTCTTTAATTTATAATGTGTTTTGTGAGTGCGCGTGTAAAGCTGCTGCCTGAAATAACCAGTTCTTGTATATCATCAGCGATAATGGTGGCTGAGCAGGAGCTGATCTGCCCTGAGGCAGAGGGATCGACAGCTTGGCCTGCCCTGTATTCAGTGTGTCTGTGCCCTGGCGGTGCAGAACGGAGCGATGAGGGTTTATCTGGAACCAAATGCTAAACAGCCGGCCTTTGAATGCATTGGCTGATCTCTAAATAGGTAAAGTAAGGGCTAAGCGTTGTATGATTAATAGTTGCGCGGTACTTGTTAATTCCAAATATAATTACCCAGAACTCGGAAATCAAGAGGGTGTGGTGTTTGTTTTGACAACTTGAAAAAATAATGCTAGGATGAATCAGAAAAAATAATTCTTCAAGCAGTGGGTTGGAAATGTGGCCATTTCTCAGCAGACATTTCTGCTTGTTTTGACAGTGATAGACTTAAATAAAAAATCCGAAAAAGGAAAGCAAAAGACAAAGCAAGCCAGTCCTGAAAAGTTATTATTCAAAGCAGTTGAACACTGTATTGTAAAGAGCAGAAAGCTCATTTAACTCAAAATATGTTACTTTCACAGTGTTATGGACTTGCATCTGTAGTTGAAGGAAATGAACTTGCACTAACCCTGTGCAAGTAACACATTGCTGACGTGCTGATGGACTATATACTACTTAATCCCGTGCAAAATGTAAACTGGACATAATGGTGAATTAATCTTTCATAAGGTGTTATGCATTTCAAAGTTGGATTTTCATGGGAGGACAAATACTCAGGACCTGGGGACAGCACAGTCTGTATTTAGCTAAATGCTGATTCTGTATGTGGAGCCAGATTGTACCTCTAGCATGCAAGTGAAACTAATATTACTTCAATAAACACATCGCATTTTTGGGACAAACGACAGTATAGTGTATGTTTGACTGCTGTGTGAAACAATGCAGACAAGTAAGACTGGAATTTTGTTTTGCAATTGGTGTATGTGATATTTTACTCTGACTTTTTGTAAGTATTGCACTTTATTCTTGAATAGAGAGCCCGTCTTGCTTTTTCTTAGGGATTGCTGTCAATTTGGAACACCAGGATTATTTAGGTCATTTCTAGCTAATGAATTGGCAAGCTGTTGTTTTGTTTGGGTGTTTTTCCCCTTTTTTTCGTTAATGATAGGAAACACGCGGATTTGACAGCCTTTTTAAAAACACTTTATTGCTGTTGAGTAATGAGACTTGTGATACCTGAGCAATGAGACTCCCTTTGGAGCCTGACCAGGGCAGGCCAGTGTTTTGAACTTCTGCAGGACATTGTAAATCCTCATAGAATTGCCATTATTGAGTGGGAAATTCTTACAGCTAAGCTTATCACTGTGCACAGGTAGTTTAGGAAGTATGCAAAATTATTTAAGGGCTGCACAAAGTCACCCTAATTAGAGACTTGAACTAGATAAGCATGTAAATATCTAGGACATTAAAATGTGATTCAGAAGGTAAGCTGCTATTCCCAGTTCAGCTCTGCCTGCTGCGCTGCTCTTCAGTTTGATTTGCATCCTATGCTTCAGTTCTCTTATTTGTCAAATGGGGTCAGTTGTTTTACCACCTCTGATCAAAACTGTGAATGAGAACAGAGCTGGGTAAAGTTAGAATTTATTATCTTAGAAGCAGTTGATGGAAGAGAAATGCTAATTAAGGGAATTGTTCTCAGTACCTCCTTTTCTTTTGTATGTGGAGCCCTAAACAGGGCCATGCATTTATGTTACACAATCCACACAAGCCTCCCATTGATTTCAGCAGAGGCTCTGTGCGTGGATTATTGATGCGATATGATCCGAGTCAGTTGGTGTTTGGCTCAACTTTCTTTTGTGTCGTGATTAAAATATCTCAGTGGTTTGCTTAGTCCAGGAAATTTCTCCTCCTCCCTCTCCCCACTTGGTTTAAAACTACATCTTGTGTGATTTGAGTGGCCTTTCTCCCAGGCTCAGAGGCAGGTGGTGGCGGTGCCAGTAGCCGGGGCCCTGGCGTTCAATGGTGCTCTTGGTGTGGTCACACAGTGAGCGAGTGACCCTCTGTGAAAGGTCAAAATGTATAAACAGTCAGTGCTGCAGGCATGGGATAGAGCTCCTGTTTGTTTTCTGAATTTGACTCTAGTCATCCAGCAGTTTTTCAGTCCTCCTAGTTCAATTCTGTGCCATTCCTCTAGAAAATGACTGCAAGGCTGGGTACTTCCCAACTTCTGTATGTTTGTTTTACGCTGTCTCTACAAAGAGCTCTAAACAGACATGCCAGAAGGTTAAAGTC
The DNA here is from genome assembly GCA_013397315.1 of Donacobius atricapilla. Classification (NCBI taxonomy): domain Eukaryota; kingdom Metazoa; phylum Chordata; class Aves; order Passeriformes; family Mimidae; genus Donacobius; species Donacobius atricapilla. The sequence continues at coordinate 155,525 of WBMY01000720.1, forward strand.
CTGCTTCTACTTGACAAATAGACCAAATTATAGCACTAATTATGGCATTGAGGTTTCCCTACTGTTCCCCAAACTCTGCTTTGTTTCTGAATGTTGAAGCTCCTCTGGGATAGAGCAGTTGGCTTGCCAAGCTGGGTTAGTTGCTGGCTGTACTTGCCAGGGATGGTGCCAGGTAGCACATTGGGTCTGTGATGAGGACAGAATGTGGACAGTCCTTCATTAAGAGAGACACCAAGAGACCAGATCGTCGCACAGAGGACTCGGGAGAGTGGATTTGCTGCCAAACCAGACTTAGCAGGACGACTTCTGTTCTTCTGCAGGGCAAAACAGTTACCTACTTATAGGTAAAAGCTGTTAAATGTAACAAATGACCCAGATTTTTCTTAGAAAAAAGTTCTAAAATTTATTAAAAACATGTATTCCTATTTTAGATGTGAGCAGCCTCATCTCTTCTTTCCATGTTGTAATATCTTTCAAAGGTAAACCTTAAAGATACCCGAGGCCATGAGGCCTCCTCGTGGTTATAGACAGTTGCTTTGCATTTAAGACTAATTCTGTATGTTTTCTTATTTTATGAGTTTCTTTTATTATAAACAAATGTGTTTTAGTGCAGAAGAACGTTAAATATGTTTCACTCCCTACTCATCAAAGTGGATAACTTGTACCAGTAGTTTTATTTAAAAGTTGTCCCAAAAGTCCTTCGGAGGAGGTTTTAAGTAGTTTTAAGCAGCACTTTGGGGAAATCCCAAGAATATAAAAATGCACTTGAGTGTTGGACTGACCTCTCACATTGGTTCTGGAGAGTGAAAAAGAGCAGATACAGAGATAGACTATTTATGTAATTTAGGTTTTTTTCTGCTCTTTTGCCAGCCAGCAGAGCTGCAAGTCTCTTTTTTGCTCAATAGATATTTCTTCATACTAAACTAATCTCCTATTTCTTCGGATTACCTGTCAGCTCAGTAGGATCTTAATTTTTAGCCCAAAGCCATTTAATGTGTTATCACTGCAGTAAAAAATGTAATACTAAAGTATTATCAATAATGTTGTACATATTTGTTATTTTTGGTGGTATCAGAAAATGTGCATGTTAATTGCAGTAACTTGTTAAGTTTTTCTTAGCCTAATGTTTGATATTTTTAGCTGTGACTTGGAAGAAAACATGAAATTTTTGCTGATAGTTTGCAGAAGTGGTTGGTTGCCAAACTTGATGTATTGTTATATAATGGTATTTGGTGACATGCTCAGCAATATAAGCATGCCGTGGATTTAGGGGAGCAGTGTGCCTGTAACAGCATCTGTCTGTACTGTTGCACGTGGGAAAGAAAGCTGTAGGATTTACAGGCAGGAACAGAGTTTATTTTGCAGAACAGCTGGGAATCACCGTAATAGCCGCATGAAAGTGGGCTCCCCGTGGGCCACTGTTACCAAATGGATATTGCAATCTTTTAATATCACTGAGTTCCAGGAGCTTTCACCAATTGAAGGGCTGCAGAGGGTGAGACAACACAGTGATTTTCAAGACATATTCTGCACTTCACATCTAAATTTTCAGTCCCGTCATAATTGTTGCTTCTCCTTTTTTCTTTTTAGGATTTTAATGCTTTTTCAGGGGAAAATGAAAAAAAAGGCTTTCCTCCATTTTCTTCCTTTTACAAGGGTTTATGGTGATAGGACAGGGGGTAATGGCTTTAAACTGAAAGAGGGTGGATTTAGATTAGATTGTAGGCAGATTCATTCTGAGTGAGGTGAGACACTGTCAGATTTCCTAGAGAAGCTGTGGCTGTCCCAACCCTGGCAGTGTCCAAGGCCGGGTTGGACGGGGCTTGGAGCAACCTGGGATAGTGGAAGGAGTCCCTGCCCATGGCAGGGGAGCAGAGTGGAAGGAGCTTTGAGGTCCCTTTCAACCCAAATCATTCTGTGATTCTTCTTGCAATCTTTTTGTCCTATAAGTCTCTCTTTGCCTCATCCAATAAAAGTTGGAAAAGCTTTAAGATGTTTCACTGAAACTGGTGTAGCTTCATCCTACTTGCTGCAATCTTTTACCCCATTCTTTTCCCTCCCAATGCAGAAATGGTTTAGTCTGGTTCTTTATACACCTCATCTTTGACTCCAGCAAGGCCAACGTTTGAACTACCACTCACCTCTTTTCCTTGTTGGAAGTCATTGAACAAGCATTGAACAAGCTGTTTGCAGTCACTCTCTGAATTCAGAGTACCTCCTTGAGATTTGTCCCAAGTCCTTTCCACACTTGCCCTGACCCCTTGTACTCAGTACATTCTCTTCCTCCTCTTTATACTGCCAGCTGTTTCTAGTACTGTTTACTGTATTTTTCTTTTTGAAATCTTGCCTTTTTTTTTATTTTTTTTCTCTTTGGCTGTTCTCCTCCTCCTGTCTTACTACTTTTTCATTTGGAAGATGATCTTTCTACTCCCGACTTTTTTGGTGAAGATTTGCGGGACCTTGTGCTTGCTTTAACACTCTCTTCTCTACATCTTGTTTCCGGATAACCAAATTTGCAAATAAGAGTGGAACTATCGTATTTAAACTGATGACTCACAGCATATACTCTGTGTGCTCTGGATCCAATACCATCTGTCCCAGCTAAAATGTTGGCTTGTTTGACATCTTAAGATTGCGTAATTGTCATCTCAAGCTTAATGAGTCTGAAACAGAGCTCTTAATGTTGTTTCCACCCACTTCCTCTCTTTGATGTCTTTGGACACATGCTGGCATCCCGAGTGGTTATTGACAAGTAAATGGTGAGATGTTGTAATTTATTGCTTCTTAAAAAACAGTCTGTAGAGAAGTTGTAATAAAAATGGCAGTGAAAGGGCAACACAAGAGTATTGACATACTTATGAAATAAGTTCTGTTCTCCTATGCAATGTTAGTTTTCCTGTTTGAATGCACAAATAGATTTAATCTGGTTATGGGATCACATTTTCTGTAGGCTTCTGCATGGGACCAGCCAGCACACAGGTTAGCATTTTGTGGCAATTGAGTGCATCTGTATGGATTTTTTTCCTTCTTTTTAAAGTAATGTGATAGTTAATGATTTCTTCTTCACTTTGTCTCCCTGCAGTTCACAAGTACTTAAGCATGTATGAAAAGATAGCACTAATTTTAGTGAGGACCTAATGACCATGTGCATCATTCACAGAGGATAAAAATAAATCCTTAGCAGCTGGATTGTTAGGAAAACCTGTCAATGTATAGAGCTGTGAGGCAGGGATCCTAGGGAAGCGAGAACACGTGGTGTTTTACTTTGTTTAATAAAAGCAAAAAAGAAGTTGTGTGAACAGATGTGCTGTTGGCATTCCTGACTTCTTCTTCAATGTGTGTTCTTTTAGAGCAATATATTGTACAGGAGAGGTGTATGAACGAGGGAGTAAGAGTCTGTTTATTCATGTCATTTGTATAATTTTAACATCTAGCAAATGGTTTTTAATTGCATATGACTTCCTTCTTTTAATTTCAACAATTTCATGGGAAAACTTAGTATTGCAAATTTTTTTGGACAGCAGTGCTTCCTCTTAGTGGGATAGACATACAAAATCTGCTAGAAAGCCATGTGTTTTGTGGTCCTCTGAGATTTGCCTGAAGAAGGAAATGGCTTGACCTATTTGGTTGCTATGAAGTAAAAACATTCTTGTTCTCTCTCTCTCTTTTTTTTTCTGTGAACATCTGTGTCACATTTATTTCATTACTTGCTGAGGTGCTTTAAGCACATTATTTGCTAATATGAAGTTTTATTTAAGGAAAGTAAAGTGATACATGGCTGCTTCCACAATTTCATTGAATTTCTGATGTCTGCTTTTAAGCAGGTATAAGTGGGTAGGTTTTCCAGTCAAAGTTGACATGTTGAAGGCAAACAGAAATGTTATCTACTATTTCCTAGGAAAAAAATCTGTTTGACAAATTCAGTAGGATCTCATGGAGTTAACAGGAAATGTTGAATGCTGGAACCTTGGGAAATCTAAATCATAATCTCATTTAGGATTTGAAGATGTTTTGATTTAATTTTTCAACAACTTGGCCTTCATAGTGTGGTTTTAGTGATTAGCCTAATTTTCAGGTGTTTTATTATAAAAAGAAATAGGTATCTTATGCCAGGTATATGGAAGAGTTGAAACTGATTCTGTTATTTAGCAGCATAATGGAAATTGTCCTAATAAGGATAGATTTTATTGGTTGTACTAACAATTCTTCTGAATTCCGTAAGAAAATTCTTCAACAACAGTCCATTTGTGAAAGTTGAATCTGAATTCAGATGTAGCTTTTACTGTCATGCCCAAGGAGTTGGCTGGATTTTCTGATGTAAGCTCTTAATTAAAAAAGGAGAAACCGGTGTTGATTTTCAGATGAAATATGTTGAGCATCATAACAAAATAAAAAAGCCGTGTGAAAATAATGAATTGTGAGTCAGGTAGTTCTCACACAGCTTGTAGGAACATCTTCTGCTCACTCAAATTAGATGGAAATAGAGTGCTGTGCAAGGTGCACTTTGGCAGAAGGGGCTGATGGGTAGGAAAACAAATGCGGCCAATGTCTCCCGTGCTCATTCTTGTTCTCACACACATGCATGTACAAAAAAAGGCTAAAAAAATTAGCATATGCAAGTCAGGGAACTGCCTCACACTGTTTTCTCTAAGAGGAACTGTGAGATGTAATCTGTTCATGAGTCACCTCTAAGGTTTTTATACAGCTGCCTCATTAGTGTAACTTCTAGAATGCAGATTTTAATTTTTTTTGTTTTAATATCTGATTCATATTGCAAAGTACCACTGATGTTGTTTTCTTGATGAATCCCAAGTATTCAAGAGTCTATTTGCTGTTACATTTTTGCTTTCATGTACTGTAGATATCACGTTCCTTAATAAGGTCCTTGTTTAGCTCAACAATCAGTGTTGTCTGTAGAGTCAAATTCTGACATAAACAGAGCGCATTGCCTTACTTACAAGAGACGGGGAATTCTCAAAAGGGGTATTTGTAGTTGCATTAGTTACTATAAAATAAGGAATTATGGTTGCTTGAGGCAGTGTTTCTTATATTCAGCAGTCAGATTCCAAGTAAGTTTTTTTCTTTTTTGTCTTTCTTACTCAAGTAAGTTTGTCCTAATGAACTTCCTGCCCAGCCATTCTGTTGCACCGAGGACGAATTTTCCCACCAGACCGTGTACACTGAGTACAACTTTGACCGCTTGCAAATGAAATTTTTGAATTTGTAAAGCTGTTGCATGTTTTTGTTCCTCTGTCGTAGCTGCCCAGTCAGGGGATATGGAGAAAAGCTTTTTTTTCCAGGAAGTTGAGGTTAAACCACAGTGGCTGTAAGAAGAGATGGTGGCTCTGTTAAGGAGAAACACTATTCCCAGGGAAGAACTTCTGTAAGTCAAATATATTCTCTGACCATGAAACTCCACGTGTGCACAGGACAGGGGCTGGGTCCTGCACAGGACCATTCTCAGTCTTGAGAGGGCAGAAGGATCTGAGCCCTGTCTTGTACAGGTGCAGTGCTCCTCTGGCTCTGATCCGGGCTGGGGCTGCTGTGTGCAAACCCTGCCTGCTGATGGTAATTGTGGCAGGTCTGTGGATAGATCTCTGGACTTCACTGCGTGGGGTAGGTGAATGGGCCTCTCTCTCCTGCTTTGTAGTACTACTTTGTACTACTCCCTTTCCATTTTTCGTATTTTTGGTTCAATTTTTTAATGGTGTTTTTTTTAACTGAAAGGGTTCTGCTTGGTACCCATGCAAAACAAGCATTTTGTTTGCCTTCAAGAGCCTTCATCAGGCTGAAATAATCCTTGCTATATAGTCTTGTATTTTGTAAACCTGGTATATACTAACTGGGGAAGACTCACTTGGCATTTGGTATCTGTCATGTAAATGCGTAACTAAGTTGTTCTTATTATGGAAGTATATGTTCATAGACTCAAAAGTAACTGTGTTACTTTATAGACCTTTTATTTAACTTCCTCTTCTGCTATTCAGTTTTGACCTACTATACCTTTTTAGTCATTAAAATGATCATATAATGTAGAAGCAGCATTTTAAAGCAGCATCCAGCATTCATCTGGGGACAGGGAGAGTATCTGTGCTTGTGTTCCCACCATCTCTTATCAGTTGTGCTGCTATCCCTGATTTACAGTTGGCAGATTAACCGATTTTAAATGGAAGTTGAAACTGGTAGCCAAGGCTAATCAAAGTTTAGGGAATTGGCTCTTGTGTCTAGGAAAACATTTGCAGTCACAGAAGGGAGAGATTAAAAAGTTCCAGGTATATGTCAATAGTTTATTCTTTGTGTAGATGTTGCTGATTAATTCTGTAATCTCAGAATTGTGGGAATCTCCAGCTGAGTCTTAAGCTTGTATTGTGTGTGATCAACCTTTCTAGGCAGCTGACATTTCAGTTTGCTGTACATGTTTTAGCAAGGATAGATGAATGGAGCATATGGATTTGATTATTTTTTTGGCTATAGGAAGTGGATTTTTGTGCATTAAATATAGTAACTTTCTTTTTTTAAATATTTGAGCGGAAGCTTCCCTACTCCCAGTGATTTTTTTTTTTTAATAAGAATACATGTAACTTTCTTTGCTCTCATTTTGTGCAATGTAAGCTGGAAAGACTGCAATGTTTAGTCTTGGTCTTGTACCAATAAATGACATAGTATCACATGAATGTTTTAAAAGATTAGCTGATATTTTATAAGAGGAAACATAAAAAAAGACTGGTTTAAGTCCTTCCACTGTGAATTCACTGATATTCGAAGTAAAGAGAGTATGCATTATGTTATTGTTCTTAGTCTGCTGAAAACATCTTTATTTTCCTTTTCTGTCTTCTACCTGAGTAGTAAGCCTAGAAAAGTAACGTGTGTTATGAAGGGGAAAGGTTGGGTGAAATTGGTAATCCAAATTAAATACAAATAATACTCTCAAGTTTATAGAGCCTGTGGGTGGGTGGACTTGGCAGATCAACTCATTGTGGTATGTTAGACTTGAAAGAGCATATGGAGATGATTATTTTCTGGCATTTTGTAGTAAAAGTTTTTGAAGAAGGAAGTTTTAATTTTTTTAAAATATTTTTTGTTTTTTTAGAAATGAGGTGAAAAATAGAAAGAATAACATCTTTTGCATTGAGTAGTAAAATAGTTTGTTGTAGTAGCATATGAAAAAACAATTTATTTGAAAGTAAGCTGCTAAAAGAAATTCTCCTACTGTTTTCCTATTGGCTGTCTTGTTTTCTGAAGGCAGCCAAAGATCCTGCGCAGCTGGGACTAATACAGGATCCAGCTGTAACTTTTTTTATTGTTGTTCAGATGTCCGGTGATGGTCAGATCTAAGTTATTGTGTGGAAACTCAGTAAAGGAAAAGGGTAGGGTGGGAAAAAAGTGACTCTCCATAAAAGTATTCCAGTAAAAGCAACAGGAACTAGGAGTATCCATTTCAGAACTTTGCCATAAATCCCATCCTGAAATACTTAAACGCCTTCAGATTTTGCTGTAGACTTTAGGTCATCTAAGAGTTTTTGGTTAATTTTTTGAACAGAAATGAAGTTAACTGGTTGGGATGGGAGGGTGCCTGTTCTTTCAAATTACTTAATGGAAAAAGATGCAGTTTTTTTCATTCACAGTACAGGGTTTTAGTCTCTTTGCTCCCTTTGCAGTATTGGTGCAGTATGTAGTGCTACAATATGGAGTAGATCAACAGGTTTGGTTTTACTAATTTCACCTATACTGTGTTTTGCTACTCTTTGTTTTTACACAACCTAAGGATGTAAGAAGGGGAGAAGCCTAATATTCTATAGAATTTGGTTTACCTTTGGTATATTTGGTGCTTCCAACTGTCTTCTAGTTATCTGCTTCCTTTCCAAATATTCATTGTTTTGAACTTAATTTGCTGAGGGAGTCCATCAAATAGCTGCCTGAATTTCAGAGTTCTTTTACTGTTACTCCAAGCCTTTAATTTTGAGTGTCATTACTTAATCAGTTTGTAATTACAGTAGTCTAATTTAAGAAGTTTAATGACAATAGTATACAAATTTTAAGTCCTGATTGACTGAAAGATACTTCAAATAGTGTAAGTTATATCCATCAATACTGACAGTGACATGATTTTTAAAATGTAATTACTGTCTCAAACATAACCTGGATTCTGCATTTCTTTCTGTGTACCTTAATTGGTTGTTGATATTAATTTTTGGAAGAAAAAGAAATAAGAAAGGATGAAGATTTATGGTGGGTCTGTTGGCTGTGGAATAGCCTGGCACTTTGCCCCTCAGTGCTAGAACAGAACAGCAACAACATATTTTCCTTCCTGAGCAAGTAGGAGCTGATCTCTCACTTCAGAGTGGAAGCGAAATGTGGACAAACACTGTGCTTTGAAGGCAGAACACTTCTAACACAAACCAATTGCAATGCAGAAACATCTGCGATGTTCTTCATTTACATGCAATATTTTAAATGAATACCATGCAAATAGTTTGCTTTACTTTTTTTTTTTTTTTTGACATTGCAGGGATTAAATAACCAGTATAACATTTTATTCTTGTTTAGTAAGAATGGTAGTCAGAGTTCTTTTCTCCCAATTTTTAAAGGCTGCGAACTTTATGTGCATTGTGAAGAGCCTAAAGGAATCTTTTTCAGTTAATTGTTTTCTTGAAGTGCAGGTCAACTTCCAGTGCATTTTGCAACATTGGTTTTATGTAGGTTCCGCCAGTGTCAAAGACCATTAAAATTCAGCAACTAGAATGAGAAACTTGGCTTACGGATTTGCTTTAGGATGTTTCGGCTGTATTCATGACTCTCTATAAGGAAAATTAAGAAAATATTTGTGGCTTGAGAATAGAATCTGCCAGCTAAGTTGAGGAAAGTAGTATAATAATGTCTTGCATCTTGGAGAAGGAGAGAATACTGCACTGCAACTATTATTGTATTGTGTTTTTCTCTGGAGCTTGTGTGGACTTAGGAGATGATTTTCTAATGTGATGGGAGAACATCAAAAGGTCCTTCTCACATTGGAGAAATAATAGTGAAGTTTTGGCTTTTCACTACCTCATTTTACATTTTGAAGAAAGGGTTTCCTGCTGAACAAACACATGTTAGTCTGATAGCATTTTCCTGTATTTGAATTGTGAACAGTCAAATGACTCAAAAAAATGTATGTTGAAGTAGATACAGGGTTTTAGCATAGAATATGCGCATACAATAAATCTATTCAACTAATCAGTCTGCTTCCTTTCACTCCCACCCCCTTACAGCTGGAAGTTCATCGGCTTCTGCTGCTATATCTAGCTTCCTCTGGAGACTTTCTGGGGTAGAGTTAACAGTGGTGGCAGGCATTAGTGAACAATGTCATGATTATATTCTGTGGGTCTGTATAAGTTGTCATTTTCCATCGCTGCTATTTCTAATGGAAAATATGTCATCTATTTAGTATGAGCGTATTATGTGTGCCATGCAAAGTTGCATGCTCCAGGGTTTAGTGAAAGCATGTACATCATCATTAAATCAGTGTAAAATATTTCTAGATTTCATTAGCGACCAATTTGGCGTTTAAAATGGAAAATTCATGATAAGGTTTTATTTTGCTAGGTTCGTAGCTAGGATAACACAGGATGGCTAGGCTTTCGTTGTTAGTTAGTTCATAATTAATTATGCTTTGAGGTTCTTTAATGTGTATTAAGACATTGCCTTGAGGTACAAAGAATGTGAAAGAATTTTAAAAAAAGTTAGGTGCTTTCAGTTGTCTTATCAGTTGTGAACTTCATGACAAAATACTTGGAGTCAGATCTAATGGAATCTAATAGCCTGATTTAAAACGGTTATAATTTATTTTTGTTGACCTTTTTTCTTTAAAGGATCACAATGTCATCTTTCATGAACAGCTTCTGGACATTTGGAGATCCTGGTTAAGCATCTGCAGAGTCAGTTGAGTAGGGCACTTGGGTGTTCTGGTTGAGCTTCAAATGCTTCAACAAAGTTTCAAGGTCCACTCTATTACGACATTTAAAAAAAGTAGAATGGATCCTATGATTGAAGAATCTTGTAGAAGTAGTTTTTGTATGATTTTCAAGTGGACTGTAGGCTGCTGCCTGTGCAGATATATGTCAGAATTACTGGGGACAAAACTCTAGGCTTAATAGTGCCGCTGCTTTTATTACCAGCCACTTCTTTCAGTGTTCAAGAAATTGTTAAAACAATGAAGAGTTTTCCTGTGAATGGTATTCTCCAGGTATTTTGTACTTGCTGCTGCTGTCCACGTCTGTGATCCACAGAAGAATTTTTGAACTGCACTAATAAGTTTTCCCACTGTTCAGTATGAGAGCTGTGTCGGTGGAGCTGCAGTCACTGTTGCTACAGACTGCGTAACAGAAGTTAAAGCTTGGCATTTCTGGTTGCCCTAAGGCAAATTTAGGATAATTGCAAGTATGTTAACATGAGTCAGATTTTTTCAGTCTTACACAAAGTTTGTCTTTGTATAATGAAAGCTTGTGCCAGGTAGAGCACTGCTCTGAAGGCACTGCCTCTTTGGAAAGGTGTTTAGCAGAGGCTACATCTGACCACAGACAATGGAACTGGTATGTGCATGTGAAAAAAAACAGGATTTGCTATAGGTTTTACCTGTTTAGAAAGTGATGTCTTTTATTGTTGCCTTTTGTGCCATGTTGAGGGGTACAAGAACTAAAACATATAGTCCTACTTAATTGTTTCCTAGTCAACAAAAATGTTTCATATTTGAGCATGACAGGATGAAGTGGAAATCTTAGAAAAAATGTTTATTAATAGGAACAATGGGAGTTGGTGGACTTAAAAACGAGATTGAGGGTTGAATCCCAGTTAGTTGCTTACATTGTTAGGGAAAATGCTGAATCTCAGAGACTTTGAGAGTAATAAAACTAAATTACTAAGATCTTTGAAGTTGTGTGGGTATGATTTTTTTTTCTTGTTAGGTACTTAGCTGAGAAAAATGACTAAGTTATTTGAAAATAAAGTACAAGAGATTGTGTTCAGATTATTTTTCACTGATCTCTGGAAGGAATGCAGTGATTTTGCCAGTAAGGGGCAGAGAAAACAGCTTAGAAAGGGCAATGTAATATTTCAGCAGATTTAGTTGAAGCTGTTGAGGAAAGTTTAAAGAGGAAGAATGTATTTATTCAAATGAGTTTTTGATCAGAATGCCAGGAGGCCTGCCTAGCGTATGAAAAATCTTTCTTTTTGTGACATAGAACTTATGTCTGTACTTAGAATTTCAGCAGATGTTGAATGTGCTCTATTTTGGAAGTATAGTGAAGCAGATTTGGTATGACTGCTGATGGTCTTCTGCCAAGCAAAGAATGAGAGACCAGGGGTTTGACCTTACGGTAAGTGGATCCCTCCAACAGACTTGTTATCCGTGGGCCAGATAAAAAGCTCTTTTATATCCGAATTAGTGACCTGTCAAGCTAATTGTTTCATGGTGTGATGGCAACCAACAATTCACAAAAACTGTGTATGCTGTTTTCTGAGGAATCTGAAAATGCTTCACAGTCTTAAACGAAGCTTTGCTATTCCTTCACCAACAAATTTGAGTGAATTCCTCTCTCCCTGCCTTCTCAGGCTTCAGGCAATGTGACCAATGGGCCTGTTGATGTAATAGTAAGAAACTGGAGCAATTCAAGCCTAAGATAGCCAAGCAGCAAAATACTGTGTTAGCTGTAGCGCATTTCTCTCCAAGTAGTGCAGCTCAGTGGTTTCCATAGCAGGTACCACAGTTACTTTTTTTGGAGGAGACTGCAGGAGTTTCAAAGGCTTACACAACATCAGACATCACATTGTGCACAGAGTTGTGCATCCTGGAATCCATCTTATTTTGGGTGAATATAAATGCTTCTCAAGCTGTTACTTGATAGATGAGCAGTCCTGTGTGGCACTCCGGAGCTGCCTTTGGAGACATTCCTCAGGGAAGGAAGATTGCTTTCAAATCTGGAAGTTGCTCCACCTCCTCAGTGTGCAACCGATCTTGGAAAATGAATAAATAGAAAGCTTCTGCAATAAATACTGTTTTGAAATCTAACGCGACAACTGTGTCAGGCAGGGATGGGGGAAGGGGAAAAATCAACTTTGCCTTGCTTTTTCTGAAAATTGCATTGTGTGCTTTCAAAACAGCCGGCAATCCTAAGAAACAGCTAACGCTCCTCTCTAATGAGTGCCGGGCTGTGAGCAGATCCCTTATTGCCAAGAGTAGATGTTACTGGAAATTTGTGACAGAAAGCCTGTCTGAGCTCCAGCTGTTTTGCTGGCAACACGGTAGGTCTGATGAGCTGTGCCTGAATATTGAGCAGGATTTGGGGGTATTGCTGGCAGCTGACCACAGGGTCTGGGCTCCAGGACCCCCCTGCAGCTGCTCAGCGACATTCCTGTCAATTTTCCGTGCTGCTACTCGAAATGGATCTGACAGGAATGTCTGCTACTACTCTGCTGTGTTTGCTTTTCACGTCTATTTTCCAAGAGCTATCCTAGGAAAAAATGCAGATACCTGCCAGCCAGCCACTTCCTCTTCCCAGTAACTTGAGGTGACTGGGGAAACATAGCCCTTCTTTAAGGGTAAAGCTGAAACACACTGCTACTGTCTTACTCTTTTTTTTCCTTCTTGTACCATTTCAAAAGCTGAAGGAATCAGTGTTTTTGTTTGCCTCTTCCTCATGCAGAATGTGATGAAATTATCTCTGCTTTCAGGAGGAGTTGCCCCATCCTTGGTTTGAGTTGCTTGGATCCAGGAGCTGAATGAAGTCTAGACTGGCAGCAGGACTTGTGGTTAGCCCAGTTGTTCACAGGGACTACTGGGAGCCGTGTACCAGTGGGAGCTGAAGTGCCCCTGCTTTCCTTTTTATCCACACATAATCCTTGGGGTGGTTGGGAGAGAAAGTCCTCTCCTGACTGACAAGGAAAAGAAGTTGACAGAGGAGTATTTGCTCTTTTCCTGTCAGTAGTTCAAGCTTTGCCTCACACTCTGCAGAGCTGCTGGGAGTCATCCCAAATGCACTGAAGTGGCTGCAGAACCGAATCCTGAGCAGTGGCTGCAGTCCAGCTTCCCAGTCTGGGCTTCCACTTGTTCCACCCGTTTTCTGTCATCAGTCTGAGCTGGTCACTGTCCCATGCTGGTCATCCGAAGAGTTGCTTAAAGATGCTTTTTAGTTCCTGTCAGTGTTGTCTGTATGCTTCGCTCAACCAGAAGTGAGCAGTGCTGTTGCAGAAATTAGTCATGGGACCATCCAGTCCCTTTCCATCCAATTATTTGTATAATTCTGTCTAGTAATACGCTAGAGTTGTATTGGGCGAAACCATAAAGGCCCCAAGTTAAAAGGTACATCCTGCTTCTATTGTGTGGCTTGAAAGATCTTAGTTGTGGAAAGCTATTGCATCTACACGTTTTAATTTCAGAGTTTTCTCTTTTTGCTGCAGGCAAGCAAAATCCACTGCTCTTTTGCTGTCCTTTCTTTGCTCTATACTGAAGGAAGGGTTTCAGCTAAAGCCATGATATCTCTAATGTGCCACTTAGCTATGCTGTGCATAGCTGGCATGGTGATCTGTTCCTTTCACCTCCTAGATAGTGTTGAGGGGGAGCCCTGATTTCCTTCCCAAGACTGCCACTTGGAAAGTGGCTGTTGTTCTGCACTGCAAGTGGATACATAATGTGCTATCAGCTGTAGTCACCTCGTGTTATTGCTGGATCATTCTCTTCCTCAGGACGTGCTAAAATTTTTTGTGACCCGAATCTTGCCATGGAAATGTACAAAAGAAATCCATCATTTGCAGACTTCCACTCTGTAAAGACTAATTTTGTTAATGCATACTATAAATATAATGTACTCCAAGCCAAGGCTTTCAAATGCAAACATCAGAGAAAACTTGTTTGATTTCAGCTAAGGCACTACCTAAGTTCTCCATTTGTTTCTTTGGTTTTGCATGTACAAATGTTCCTCAGAGAGGAAATTATTACTGAGCTTTCCCAAAATTACTGATCTGTAAGATTCCACCTTGCAGCATACATAAAGAGGAGGGGAAAAAATAATTTGTTTCTGTTTGACAATATTTTGTTGGTTTGATGCAGTGTAAAGAAAAGGCTTGAGGCCACTTCCTTTTGAAAGAGTGATATCTGTATTTATGATGATGGTATTACTACACCAAGCTGATTCTGATCACCCTTCCTCATTATTTGCTGTGCAGAAAAGACATCAGATGCAATCATTTTGTGAAAAAGCTGAAAGCAGAGTAAGAAAATTTTAAGGCAGTATAAATGCCCCACTGTCCCTAAGGCAGCAGGACAATCCAGGACTGTGCATTTTTACTTACAGTGCTTGGCACTGTGCAGCATTGCATTTGTCCCACATTACTTTGATGTTACTGTTTTCCCTTTTGGAAGAGGACTGTGGTGTTAAGATGTGATAGCGTGACAGTGTGTAGCTGTAACACAGGAATCAGGATGGTGATTCACCAGAATTCCTGAATAGTAGTTGGTTGCTGATGGTGATGAAGGCACATGTTATGTTGGATAGTATTTCCTGTGTCTGTGCTAATCTGTTCATAGCCCTCTCTGAAGCACATACTACTACAGTGTGGCCAACATCTCCCTTTTTAATTTCCACATTAGCTGGCAGAAAATTTTTCTGCACTTTTTAAATATGCATGGATATGCATATTTTAACACTTTATATTATTAATGCAAGTATTAATGTATTTGGGTAAGAGACTTAGAATGTTAAGTTAAACTCAGCTTTCTTTTCATATTCAGTAATTTGTATTTACATATTTTAGAAAGAAAAGTTGGCCTAGAAGCATCTTCTGATCTTGAAGCAAGTGTAGAGTGACTTCAAAAGAAAAATGCTTCTGAAAGGAAATCCATGCTTATCTATTATTAATATCAGGTTGAACTACTTTTAGTATTTCGAGAATACAGCCTGTGAGGGTGGGGTTTTGGGGTTGAGCTAAGCTGGTTTTAGGGCTGGCTGACTTTAAGGGGGTTGCTGTCCCTTGTACCTTTGTGCTGCCAGGGGTTTCTGCTGTGTCTGTTTTTTGTCTTGGGCGATTTTGTGGTCCCTTGGTGAAACCATTTGTCCTGCTGAATTGAGGGAAAAAAAAAAAAACAACTCAGAAGAAACGGGGTCCAGGCATTGAATGGCAAAGCACTGCAGGAACATAGAGGAGCAGGTACCAACTCATTGCCTGTGAAATCTTGCTCGGACCTTGTCCCTGTGTGTTTTTTCTTCTTTCTCTCAAAGTGATGCTACTTTATGTGATTGAAAGTGGTTCTTTTATTTTGTTGCTGCAAAACACTTGCTTTCCTAATGGAAATGCATAAAAACGTTGAAATAAAACACACTATTGAAATAAAGGGGGTAAATATAATCATGACCTTCAGTACTGCCTGCTGATGAAAATAAAGAGCATGGACAGTAAAAAAGAAATACTCATTAACTTAAACACACCCTGCTTCCTAATGGCCAGTATCTGTGTCAGAGGCCTAATTAGAAGCTAAAAAGCAAGGGAGGTGCCTCTCCAGTTTCTGTGGGCATATCTGTATAGGAAGGTGAAGATCTGGAAGTTGCCATAAAGCACCTCTTTGTGCTTTGGTGCCGTTAAGAAGGGCAGCTCATTGCTCCCAGGCAGGATTAGCAGCTCATGCAGAACCCTGCGAAGCCTTTTCGCTCCCTGCTCCGCTGCACAGCTGTGGTCTCTGTGCACAGCGTGTAAAGGCACAGCTGCTGTTGCTGCTGACTCCTCTTCTTTGGTGCTCCATAGACAGAAACATTTGTAGGTACCGTGGCAGGGCATGTCTGTTGTGATATCTGAAATAAGATGGCTTTTGGGAGGCAGGTAAAATTTTCCTTGCCTCCAAATCAGTGCTGTCTGGAGCCTGGTTTTGCACAATTTTGCAACTGCCTACTTTCTGCTTGACTAGAGAGACTAACACATTAACAAATTATGTAGGGCCATTTCTGGACAGAACAAAAACCTAATCTTGCCGTATTTGAAGTAATTCTCATGGATTATAAGAAAGACTGTTTTTTACAAGAGATGATTTCATGCTCGATGGTCCTGTCAACCTGCTGGACTTTTTTAGATAGAAGAAAAATGTATTTTATATTTCCAATTTTCTACGCTGTTGTCTGTTTTAAAGAAATCTACACAAATGTGTATCACTGATATAATAAGCCTGCTTTGCAGGAGAAGTAAAAGGAAAAAATTTCGAAGGTGTAGCAAGTCAGAAGGAAACTATTTCCTCTAAATTCCTGAAAAGGTGTTTTTATGTAGTAATAGTATTACATTTTTAGGGTACCCCCCCTCCTATTATTAGAAGCACAAAATGATAATGTCTTTACTGTAACTTTCCTGCAAAGTATGTCCTTATCCTAGAGAAAAAAGTGTTTTCAGGATCATCTTGTAATGGTGTGATTTCCAGCAGCTGAACAATGAGAATGGATGTGTGTTGGAGGTTCTCTTCTGGATTTGGCCACTAATATGATTTCTGGCCACAGAGTCCCTTGTGATTGCAAACTGGAAATAACTCTGCAAGCCATGGATTCTGTCCTAGATTCCTCCTACCATCAACTGGTGATTTTTTGTGTGTGAAAGGACATTGTGTACAGGATTATTCCCCCCTTAACTGAAGTGTCATTGCTCCAGTGCTTGAACATGCTCAGCAGTGACTAAAGAGCAGATTCACACAGTAAGGTAGTTAAGGAAGGAGCCAAATCCATCTGGTTTTACTGATGGAATTTACTGTAGATACAACTTGTTTCTGCACTGTGAAGTGAATCTATTCAGAAGGATGTCCTCCTACAAAAACTTCTATGGAATTTTTAATAGCCACAAGTGGTTGCAGCATTGTTTATACATCTTGTCTGAAAGTTGGAACATGTTCTTGTAATCAAGTTTTTAAAAAAGGGAGCATGTAGGAGGAAAGGAAGAGAGAATAGCCTGAGAATATCCGTTGAGGCAAATGTTCTGAGACAATCGGATTTGTTCTCAGAGATTAATGTATATTATTTTAAAGGCCAGAAGGAACATGTCTACCCGTTTTGTGTATGGGTAAGGAAAGGTTTGTTTAGTTTTAAACCTTGCATTGTGTAAATATCTTTGCACTTGCAAGTTGTTTCAACTGCAGCAAAATTAAATTCTATATAATTGTTCTTTCCTTGGAATACAAATATTGAAGACCACTAATTTGGAACTGACACAGAAGAAGGAAAATGTTTATGAAACCAAGAAGTTTGCTGAGCAATGAGAGTCAGGGTGTTGCATTGCTTCGTAAGTGGGGTTACAGAATTAATGTTTTGTCTGTGTTAGATACTGTTAGATGTTTGCTTTCTGCTGGTTGTGGATATTATACTGTGCCCTCTTGAGAGACTGAACTCTGAAGTTGGTTGAAGGGGTCAAGTGAGATTACTTTAGACTTTGGCTGCTGACCGTCAATCAAAAGGCTCATGAGTGAAGTTAAACATAGGAGTTTTGCTTCTTATGATACCATTGGAGTGCTGGAAAAGATTTAGATTTTACTGCTGAAAAAGATGAAGGTATCATGATTATGGACTTGGAAAGTACTAGGTCTCTGTTTTATATGATGGGATTTGCTCCTAGTTTTCACTAATCTGTGGGAACTTGCTTTGCAAGCTGATCTGTTGCAGTTCTTTCTCAATCTCTAAATTTAATTTTTGGGGTTTTTGGTACTTGCTAGCTCAAAAATGCTTCATATTGTGAGTTGTGGGATAATGCTCTTCTTTGGATATTATACTTGGGCTGTCCGTAGTGGAGAATTATTTAACCAGGCGACATCACAGCTGATGCACAATGCACTGATTTCTGTGGTGAGATGCAGTTTGTTTGTTTTCCCTAACTTGGTATAGTAAACAGAACTGTATTAAAAGTGTGTTCCATTAAGTGTTGCATTACAGGATATTCATTTAAGTACATATAGTTCAGTTACAGGAATTGGATTCTATAGGCCAAGTTGGAATATATTAAATATTTTTCTATTTTTTTCTGTTGGTGGTAGGAGTAGTACTGCAACATATATGGTGTTGTGTGCTTCTTTCTGTTTGGCCAAGAATGTAATTTGTATTTTCAACAACTGTGTTCTTCATAAATATCAGTGGTATATTGACTTTCTATTTAGTAGTACCTGAAATTCTAGAAAAAGGAAATGCTCTCCCTGTAAGCTAAAAGATTACTTACATTACAGAAATTACTTACATTGTTTTTATTTAAAGATTAGAAGATAGCATGAAAGAATGCTGTAGTTGGTTCACTGTACTGAAATGCTTTTGTTCTTTTTTTAGTATTTAAATGTTCATGCTAACTCCTCCCATCCTGTCTACTTTGTGTTTAGATTGGTGAAAGAAAAACGCCCCCTGGAAGTGACTCGGAGAGGACAGCTAGAAAACTTGTTTTACAGAACAAATACATGATATGTGCTCCCTGAGTTGTTCTGTGTGGAGGATTATGTGAACACAGGGTTGAAAAAGAAGTGTTTGCTGGAGGCCCAAGGGCGGCCTTGGGAGGGGTCTTTCCAGAGCAGATCATCTCTTACCATGTGCCTGCCATGTTTGCTTGGGACTGTAAAGATGTTTTAATCCACCATTGTGCGTTGCCCTCTGATGTTAATATTTCAAAAGCCTTAACTGAAATACAGAAATACTGTTAGCCTTTGTTTTAAGACACAGTTGAAACAGCAGGGGCAGTAGCCATAAAGTCACATGGCCTCTGGAGCAGATACCTTCCAGGCTATAATGCATGGGAGTCTCTTCAGAAACTTCTTTTTGCTGCATTGATTTTCCCACTGATAAATTTTCTACAGCATAAAGAGCAGCACTGGAGAAGGGAGCCAGTGATAAACAACCAGTAGAAGGATGATAATGAGGCAAACATCTTCAGTATCACAGAGAGGCCAATTCATGTGACTATAGGACAGCACCCTTGGGAGTGATCCTGGTGAGTCAGTCATCCCTTCACCGTGCTGGTAGTATGAGGGGAAGGAAAATACTGTCTATACCAAGAGTTTCTAGAAGTTGAGCAGTACTGTAACCCCCACTCAGTTACTTCCTGAATCTTCTATTCTTGTCAAAAGATACTGAAATATTTTGACTCTGATATTTAAATATCGTTATTTAAAGATGCATTAATGTCCGGTTTTATCTAAGTGCTCTCTAAGTGCAGAATCTTCTTTTCCAGCGGACTGCTTGTCTTTTATCTGGCAGATAAATACTTGATTTTATTTCCTAATGCAAAATGAAGTCTGACTCCATGTAGCTTTTTTCCTTTCTGTCTAACAGCATCATTAATTATACTGTGAGGCTTGTCTGTACTCTGGCTGTGATCAGAGGAGAGGAAAACCCAGCAGACAGTATTTGGGTGCTGTAGGAAAACACTGAGGTGTTTGATTTCTCTTTTTTTTGTGGGTTGCTTGAGCATAGAAAACTGTTACAATTCGTGTTGACTCCAAAAAAACAGTTTCACTCGTTCCACATATTCCAAACCTGTCCCAAGGAGCCTTCACTGCATAGTAGAGTAAGGGAGAAGAAACTGCAGTACCACTCACTGGTGTGCACATTTGGGAAGGGTTGTGGTGGTGGCTAATCCAGAGCTTTTGTAACTCAGCTTGAAGAGGCAGCAGCACCATCTATGAATTCTAAGTATTTATTGCTTCAAGATGATTTTCTGTTTGAGGTTTGATTAGTATTTCCGGTCACCAGTGAAGGTGAGAGTTACCAAAACGTCTTGCTGCAACAAAGAGATAAAAATTTAGCATCTCTTACTAATACTGCTACTGTAAAGCTGCAGTGTAATTTCGTCTACAATACTGCAGAAATGCTTTAGGGGTATCAGTATGTGCTTCCTAACTAGGAGTGATTATATATGGTTTGCCTTTTTTATAATCAACATTGGGTAGCAATATTAATTTTTTTGTCAATGCTCAGTTACTAGTTGGAATATTTGAGGTGTGTTTATGCACATAGTGTGTGTATAGTCATTAATTCTCTGTGGTTTAGGATCTTGGATTAAACATGTAAGACAAAGATGGGATGCAGGGATGTGTATTTACAAGGTTTGATGTGAAAAGAATCCTACCACTATTTGCATGCAAGAAATTTTTAGGAGTGGGTGGCTTTCTGATGAGATGAAGAGAATAAGCAGGTAAACATATTGAGGTCTGGTATTTGTTCAACAGAAGACTGTCATTTCCTAAACTGAAAGTAATTTAATCATGTTTGTATCTGGAGTAGTTAAATGAAATCATTTGCCATAATTACTTCATGTCTAACAAGGTCTGTCGCCATTTGGATTTTGTTAGGATTCAGATCCTAAAAGGAAAGGAGCCTAACCACTGGATGTTGAAATAATCAATATATTTCATTATTAGGATTCTAACAGAAGTTCTGTTCTAAATGTATGTTTAAAACTCTCCTCTCAAGCTGAACTTTTCTTCGTAATCCTGTTGCTATGGTCTGTTATGTGTGTATAGGACATAAAGCAGTGGCCCTGACCATCCCACATGACTGCATTTATTGTGTGTTGCTCTTACATACCTTATTAATTATTTTTGTTGTTCCATTTTACTGGAAGGAAAAGCTGTTCTATAATTAAGGAGCTATTTCCAAGAAAGTGGGTCGTATTAGAACGGTTATTATAGGATCGTTACACAGGAGGTGAATATTTGTAGTTGGTGTCTAGTGCTGTACAAATGAACAGAAATAATCTCTGTCAAAAGAAGCTTCTTGCTGGGGAACATCTGATCATTCAAGAAAAGCAATGATTTTTTGGTTTTGGCTGGTTCTCAGGCAGAGACACAGGGTGAGGGTAGTCTGAGTGACAGACACACATTTAAATCCTCAGTAGCAACTGATTTTTATCAGCAGGGTCATATATTTGATTTAGCATGGCCAAGGAGAGATCTAAAATTGACTTAAATACTACAGACTTGCCTAAATAATGTTATGCAAAGCCCATGTTTGTGTTAGATAACTGATTCTGCTGCTGTATTTGTGTGCCTGCTGCTGGGAGGTGTTTGGTGTTGGGCTGTTTGTTTTTTTTGGTTTTTTGCCTGCATCTCTCCCTCCAAAGCAACCAAAGGAAGGAGCACTGCTGGCGTTAGGGGATGTCTGAAGTCAGCACCAGGGTACACCTCTTGTGTATAGCAGTGCCTATTCTTTGCCTTTTTTCCTCTGGAACATAGTAGTACCTTCTGAATCATAATTAATTTACATGAAGAATTTTGGTGTGTTTCTGATATAATAGAATTATATCTGACTTGAATTTGGCAATTAAGCTGTAGAACCAAATCTTGCCACATCAAACGATAACCAGATTCCTTTGATTGTCTCTTTTCCCTTTGAAAGATATATTCTGTCCATGGTCATTCATTCAATTACCTTACTTAGGATTTTTATAAAGCAGGTTAAAATATATTAGATTTAGGTTTCATGTTGTTTGTTTTGATTTGTTTGGGGTTTTTTTCCTGAAAATGATGTAAAAGAAATGTCCTGATGTTTCATATAAGCTTATTTTTCCTAATCAGTTTAAGCTTTCTGTGATGATGAGGAATGTTTGCAAATGCTA
This sequence comes from Donacobius atricapilla, assembly GCA_013397315.1. Lineage (NCBI taxonomy): Eukaryota > Metazoa > Chordata > Aves > Passeriformes > Mimidae > Donacobius > Donacobius atricapilla. Next base: position 177,110 of record WBMY01000720.1, read on the forward strand.
AAAACTTATATATTTTGCTCCATTCCAGTGCCTGATGACCTGTCTATGGAAGAAAGAGAAGAGCTTTTAAATATTCGTCGCAGGAAAAAAGAACTAATTGATGATATTGAGGTAATTGATTTACTGTAAAGATCCTTAGAAGACTCCTTCAGTAGATTAAGTTACAGACCTAAGCTGCAGACGTAAATATGAATTTCAGCTAATGGTTTTAAAAGCATATATATGAAATACTCCTGATAGTGAACAGGGTTTATGCATCATATGTGTGCTTTTAAAAATATTAACTTCTGAATTTATGTAATGTAATATGTGCAGATGTCCACATTTGATTTGTGTAATCAAAAACTCATTAAACAGCAGATTGGGATCCAGGATAGGAGGGAGTGAGAAATGTGGGTAAAGAAATCTTATTAATTGATAATGGCAGCTTGGTCTTGGTGCTCTGGCATGAGCACACACTGAGAGTGCAGGTTCATGTGTTTAACAGTCATTCAGTTGTGATAAAATCTTTAAATACATAAGGGAGCCCTAAGATTGTTCACTTTTCTTCAGGTAAATAATAAATTTAGAAAATAAAACCTAATTGCTCATATTATATGATAGATGATTTCAAAAGATGTTTGAATGTAGCTTAATGTATTGTCCTTCCTTCTTTTGACAGAGATTAAAATTTGAAATTGCTGAGGTTATGACTGAAATTGATAATCTGACTAGTGTAGAAGAAAGGTAAGTAATGCCAGCATATGGACATGATTCAGTAAGACCTTGGAACAGGTCTCCCAGAAGCAGCAAGTAAAAATACCCTTCCCATGCTAAACAAACGATGGATTACCTTTATTTAATCTGTTATAAAGCCTGACTTTATCCCATGCAGGCGTGTCATTTATTTGGATAGAGAATATGTTGTACAAGTGTAGTGTTTTACTGTGCATTCGATAAGGATATGGGTCTCTGAAGCTGCAATCGCTTGAAGGAGTTGAAAATACTATCATAATTTTCTCCATTATAAAAGTGAATGTCTTGATTTTGTAGTAGAAAAGTAAAAAGTACCCCAAACACAAATTAAAAGCTCATCTAGAAGTCTTTTTGTAAGAGCGACTGGTAAGTGCTTGTTGTTTTTTCTTTGTCTATGTAGCAAAACTACACAAAGAAATAAGCAAATAGCCATGGGAAGGAAGAAATTCAACATGGACCCTAAGAAGGTAGAGAATTTTTTTTTCATTTGTCAGGAATGAAGTTTCTGCTTGTAGTACAATCTACGCCAAATACTTCCATGTTTCTTTTCAAGAAATACTTCTGATAGTGGAAGTTCATAGGCCTTACTTGCATGTCCTGTAACCCACTGAGCAGAGGGTTAAGTTGGAAGCAGCCATCGGATCAGGTGCCAGATGTGTGCTGCTTTCACTTAAACCAGCCCTTGATAATGGAGGTTACTTATCAACAACCAAATATGCCAGGTATTGATTGACCTGACTTGCTTTGTACCTGATAGAGGTGTTCTATGTTGATATCTCAAATACTATTAAAAATTTATTTGATGTGTGGTTGTTAATGAAGCCATACTTCTTTTTCTTTAATGCTCTCCTGGTTTTATCTTTCAAAATACCTTTGCCATATTTTAAAATTTGTTTTCATGCAGACTTTTATATTTGGATATATCTAAAGCCTGTTTCTGAAAAAGGCATGTGTGAACATCTGTATTTTTGTATATACGTATATACATATAGATGTGTACCTATCTGACTTGTACAAGCTTGGTTACCAGTTTCAGGAAATCTGCTCTGCATGTAGCCAGGAAGTAATGCAGTTCTTTCTGGAGTGCCTCTCTGTTTCTTAAATAGTTTTTAATTTTCAGGAAAATTTGGGGATCTGCACATTTTCTTACGGACCTCTCCTGCAATATTTAAAAGAGCTTCTTTGATGTGTTTAACCTTTAGCCTTTGCTTTTCATATTTCATCTTCCTTGCTTTGTTTTATTGTCTTCTAGTGTTTGCAGTTGAGATTCCATTTTGAATTAGTGAAGAGTATTCTTTAAGGTTTTTTTTGAAATAATTTAGCATTGTTTTTCTGTGCTCTTGACATGTTTTCTTTTGAATTGTGTTGAATTCAGTTACGCTTTTGTGGCTTTTCTGAAATGTTCCAAGAACAGTAATGGCTTCTGTTCTTCAGACTGTTTCCAGTTTGCCAGAAATTCTCAAGTAAAAGAACCCTTTCTAAACTGCTGGCCATGTCTTTGGTTTTTATCTTCCATTTTGGTGACTGCTTAACTTCTGTTCTGTTGAGGGCAGAATACCCCTAAATATCCTGGTAGTTTCCTGTGGTCCTCCAGCTCTCTCAAGTCCTAGAAGTTTGTGGCAAAGTCAAAGGATGATGTCAGATATTTTCATTCCAACATTAACTATTTTTTGTTACGGTTCTTGCTGGATGAAATTATTTCCATAAATAGATGCTGTGGCCACATTGCTACTGTAACATAATTTAAATGTGGTGAACAGGCTTAGAGTAGTAATTTCTTAATAACGCCGGTGATCAGCGGTGGCTGCAGTAGCTGTCTGCTCTAAAGCTGGGTCGTGGTGTTGTTTGCAGCTGCTGTGTTAAGGTCCTGGCAGCTGAAGTGTACATCCTTCTGGTGCTGGGAAAAGCTGCCTGGGGTTCCCTGGGACAAGATGTTTTTCCTTCAGAAACAGGAGGGAGGATGGTCTCTGGATTTAGGAATGCCAGAAAACTGGGGTAGTAATACTTGGGTTGAACCCACTGAGCTTCCTCCTTTAAAACCAGGTAACAGAGGTCTTGTGTTTTCATATTAGCAGGAACACAGTGAGGTAATTTTCTTTTATCACTTCTATTTGAAGACCATTACACATTAATGTGTGTGTGTAGAGCAATTCTTCCTTGCTCCCTCTGAAAATAGGTGTGTTTTATGTACTTCCATGATGTTGTACCTGGGAGTTTGGGTTTGGTGAGCTCGTGTGGGAAGAGCTGTAATGGTAAAGTTTGTAAAACACTTCAAGAATACCTGTGCAGAGACAAAGTTGTGCTGGAAATTTGCTGTGCTGAGGTTGGTACTGCCTGTGTTGGGCCCAGGAAGTGAATTCTCTGTGCAAATGCAGGGTTTAAATAACTGTAAAACTTATAACTGAGTTACTGTAAAAGCGATGAAATTCAAAGCAGATTTCATTGCAGTGACGTAAAAAAAAAACAACCAAAAACAACCCTTGCAGTATTTGTAGTGAATATTGAAAATGTCTGTAGCCATGAGTTTTGTGTGGGTAAGTTAAACTGGTACAGCTGTCATCTGTCTCCTGTCAGTCTACAAAAAGAAAATTTGCATCAAGACAAAAGATAGTGTAGGAAGTGATGGGGGTTTGCTTGGCCTATTTTGCCATTTATTCCAGACGCTGAAGTTGTTGTCCCAGACAAATTACTTTTCCTGTCTGTTTGACTTCTGGTTCTTTAGCATCTTAGGAACAATTAAAAAAAATCCAGGAAAAGGAAATTTAAATTGATTTTTGCAGTATGCTAAAGTGTCTACTTCTGTGCAGAGAAATTTGTTTTCCATACTTCAAGTCATGTCCAGTATCAGTAACTTGTACAACTTCAAAAAACCTATTCAGATCAGTTGGTTTATACAAAGCATAAATAATATGGTCCAGGTGTTGAACCAAGGGAATCTGCCATTTCTGATATCAGAGGGAAGAGTCTCTTTTGACTGTCAGAGATGAGAGCTTTTTGTATAACTTGGGATGGGAAAAAGCACTGTTTTGTAGTCAAATATTGTACAAATAAGCTTTGAAGAGATCAGTTTTGAGGAAAGCTCTGCAATTTCTGGTTCAAGATATAATGGATATAATCTTTGCCAAGAAATCATGTCTGTTGTGAAATGACTTATCAAAATATTAAGTTGTCAGAGTACCAGCCTGGCACTGAAAGTTTTCAGATGATGATGAAATTGTCCTGAGAGGATTACATTCCAGACTTTCTAAAGAAAGCTTCAAGCTTTATAACATCGTAGTTTACTATCCCTGTTAAATTAGGTCAGAAAACTGATCTTTTCTTTGTCAAGCAGGTAACCACTTCATTATTAAAAACTAGAGTTAATCAAACAGAAGGATAATAACTTTTTTGAATGTTACTAGAGAGCCATCTATGCTATTAAAAACGGGATTTTTTCAATTGTAATGAAATAAATAATACTCCACTTGCAGAAATTGAATAATTAGTATTCTTGAAATCCTAAAATAGTCTAGTAGAGGATATGAGCAATAATTTATTTACCTCTTTTGGAATATTTGGAATCCAAGACATTAAGGCTACTTGAAGTTTTCATTTCTACTTTTCACCAGCATGTTAGAATTTGAAGAAAGCAGCAGGAGTGGCAGGATCTGTGTTGGGGTGTGTGGGCTGCACAGAGGATGGTTATCTCTGCATGACCTGCTCAGTGTCAGAACATCCCTTCCATCCTTCCATAACCTCTGTATAACTCTCAGTCTCCTTTCTTAGCTGCCTTCCAGAGAAGTCTCTGGGCTTCCCTAGCGTGTGCCAGTTGTAGGGCAGTAATTTATGGAGGAATAGGAGTCCTGGGGCTTGATCAAGTACCCTCTGAGGGACAGGGTAAGACTCTCCGCCTGCCTTTGGTAGCAGCTGACTGAGCAGCCCTTTGTGAGTAGTGTAGCTCCAGTCCTTTGTGAATAGTTTAGTTCCAGCACAACCAGAATTCACTGATAATCCCAATGTCAGCATAAACTCTTCTAAACTGGTTTCAGTATCTGCAGCTCTCACTTCCTACTGCAAGTACTGGCTTGATGTATTGGGTTGCAGTTTGTAGATTATACCAGATACTTTATTTTGTGTCATGGTGGTAATTAAGTTGTTCCTGTGCACCTCTTCATTATATGATTTTGCAGATTACGGCTCTGTGGACATTGATGCAATGTTGGAAACAGACCAGCTCACACATTAGCTCCAAAGAGCAGCATACAATCATTATTCAATTAATATTTGATCTTTCAAATCAAATATTGAGGGTTGAGGGATTCAAACTGCCACCTAGTACTTCTAGCCTTAAACATGTGTTCTCATTTTCATCTTAAAATCAGTACTAAATATTGCTCATCTAACTGAAAAACATTCGTGTACCATTTTATTAAAAGAAATAAAAATCTGTAGGTAATGTAATGTGCTATGTATATGTTTGTGTCAGTATATTAATACCAAATGTTACAAGTGATATTTACTTAAATGATTGTGGAAGAAGACTTAACACTCCTTTTCCTCTGGAATTGCTCTTCCTAGGGAATACAATTTCTGATAGAAAATGACCTCCTGCATAACACTGCAGAAGACATTGCACAGTTCCTTTATAAAGGAGAAGGATTAAATAAAACAGTAATTGGAGATTACCTCGGTGAAAGGTAAAGTAAAATATTGAAACTTTGCTCTTGAGCTTACAAAGCACTTTTGCAGGTTTTAGGTAGTTCCTTTCCCCTTCACAGGCTGCAGGAGAGAGCTGCTCAAGTGCTCTGAGCTCCATAAAAGCTACAGTGGGGATGTAAAACTGCTACAGTATTGTGATAGATTTTCTTCCTGTTAGGCTGTTATTTTTAAATGGGTACATTATGGAATGATATTTAATTAACTATAATTTAGTATTTTGAGTAAATCAAAACATTTGTCTGTAGTGCAGAATTCAATACCATGAGCTTTAGAATGTCTGAGAGTTGTGTTGCAACACTACTGGTAACTCTTAGTACTGTGTCCAGAGGAGGAATGATTTACAGTCAGTAATAATTGGACAGTAAAGAAATTACTTATTAAAACAGGTACTTCCTGAGACAATAGTTCCAAGCAGGTTTTGGTGTTGTCACTTCCTTGCTCACACACATCCCATTGCTAAGCAGGTCTCTCCAAGGGCAGCTGCACCCTGTCCTTATCAGTCCTGGTACAATAAACATGCAGTGTGCATATTTATGCACACAGTTGCAAAACATAGTCAGAATGCTAATGACTTCCATTGCAGTGTAACCCAGAAATTGATTTTAAAAAGGCATCTGAGCAAGGCAGCAGGGGCTTGGGGGGCACATGTGTGTACGTGCTGGCATGTGTTCCGGTGCCTCTTTGGGAGCTCTGGAAGGGGGCTCATTTGGGATGTGCTCCTGTGGTGGTGGGTTGTGCTAGGTCCCTTCTGACATGCCCCTCAGTCTGATTCCAGCAGCAACACCGTGGTTTTTGCTCAGCAATTTCCTCTTGGCTTTCATAGGATTAGTGAAAGTTTCTACTGTAATATGAGCATTTTGAAAATAGATCTTTGTTATGAAGTCTCTATGCAGACTATGTAGACATGTCAACAGTTTTTATACAACAGAATTATGTCTGAGGACATTCTCTCATGCTTTGCCACCCCCTCTCAGGGGCCTATCATAAATTACTTCTGTATTCTAGCTAAATATAGCTGAAGACAAGACCAGGTCAGTCAACAGACTGAAATATTTATATAATGTTCTGGCTTAAAGAGAGAGATTCTGTATTACTGACTTTTATAGTCTTACAGCATTCTGCAAACTGAAAAAAGTGAATGGTGAAATGGAATAACACTTAAAAATATAGCAAAAATTCTTAAAAAATGAGGGATTAATTACATCCTAAAAAATGTTACAGTTTCTTTCTATGTGGGTAAGTGTTCTTTTCTTAAGTGGCTTCCTGGAGCATTTGTGTTACTTGTGTCTTTGGAGGTGTACTCAGCACAAGCATTGCATGCCTATAAGTAAAATAATTTGCTTCAAGTAAAATCATACCCCTCTGGAGCGCTGTCTTTTATTACACTCTCATGCCACTTCATTGAAAAGCAGTTGCCCAGCTGAATTGTGCCTTACCAAATTTGATGAGAATTGCTTGGATTTGCTGACAGAACTGGTGTGTTTTTCTGTAAACATTGTGGGAACATGCTAATGAATGAACAGTTGGTTTTAAGGTATTTACCCCTGAGTGTTGCAGGTTAGTGTGACTATGCAGTTAGTCAGCAAAGCAGCAGATAATTCCTGGTGGGTGCACACCTTTCTATTTTTGGGTGGAGGCTGATATGCAACATTCTGTCTTGATGAGGTACTTACAGCACACCCTGAGGATTATAAACCTTTGTTCTTCCGGCACAGGAATTCGGTGATGGTGTAGGCCAAGTTCTGTCCATCCACAGAGTTTGGTGTTCATTAATGTTTAAATGTTACTTTTGAGTTTAAACATCCCTGTGTCAAAGCATAATTTGGCTCATGATTTGCTCATAAGAGAGGGGTGAGAGGAAGCCCATTCAAAACCTCTTCTGATTTTAGTTAACTTAGTTGTACTAATTCTTGGGAATGGAGTAAGAGTACGAGTACATGCTAAGTAGCTCTTTTCAAAAGCTGATCTTTTTCTTGGGTACAATCAATAGAAGCATTTTTGTTTCTTATCTTTGTACATAAACTCAGATACTGCTTCAATATTTTCTGTTCTTAGAGTGGAAGAAAGATTGTTGTATGGCTAAAGAAATTAGTCGTATATTAACCATTGTTTCAAGAATTCATTGCAATTTCTGCAAAAGGCATTTTACTGAATGAATTTCTCAGGTGTCCTCCTATGTCAAGGCAGGTACAGTAATAATAAATGTGAAGCAAAGAAGGCATGGCTATTTTTAGGTCATTTAAATATGCAGTTCTAAAATAAGTTCAAATGTACTGGCTTTTGCTAACCTACCAGAAACAATGGGCAAAGTACTGGTGTTAAATATGAAAATACCCCTCAAATAAATGTGTAGATTATTTCTGATTGCTTTATTTATCAGTATGATTGTTTATTTCCTTATTTTCAGAAGCAAATTGAGATAACTAACGAGTCTTTAAAGGTCAGAATTATAATTGTCTATTTCCATTTTTGTCTTTCACAGAGATGAATTTAATATTAAAGTTCTTCAGGCTTTTGTTGAACTCCATGAGTTCGCTGATCTCAATCTTGTACAAGCCTTAAGGTGAGTAAATTCTTTCTGGTTTTTGACCTGAGCTTCCTCTATCAAATTGCATGTTTATATGAGTCACTGTGTTGATTTATTCGTCAGAAAGCTGCTCTACAGCTCAGCACAACTGTACAAATTACTGTGCAAGTGAGCAGAGACAGCTCTGTTTAACCCTTCTGATGGCTTGTGTGCATGCTGCCTTTGAGGGTGAGAACTCCGGGTTATTTCAGACAAATACAAACAACTAAAACAGCTGTTACTCCTTACATACTGCCATATGTGGACATTTGAAGACTTGTTTTCTATCTTAGCACAGAGATAGGTTAAGAAAGAAATAAACTCTTAAATAAGTAATATTCTTCCTCCTTTTGTTCCACAACAACTTGTCCTTCTGGGCAGGGAGAGGGAGAAATCCACTGACTGTAGTCACTGATTATGTCCAATCACAGAGAGGTAAACTTGGAAACAAGTGGTTTCCTCTGCTCGCCTCAGTTTCCCACTTGTCATGTGAAAGAAAGTGTGCTATCTTAGTTTATTTTTCCCTTGCTACATGAACAATTCCCTTGATTTATCTGAGATGCTTGCATACAGTGACCTTGTGAGATCCCTTCTCATCTTGGTGAAAATCCATCATGGATTGATCAAATTAAGTTGACTTGGACAGTTCTGCCTGTTTTTTTTTGCCGCAAGTGACTCCCTCCTGACACCAGATAAATGGAAATGTCCATGTGATCTTTGTTTCTGGTGCAGTGCCTTGTGATGTGGAGTCAGAACAGCTTTGCTATGGTTGAATGATGTGGTGATGATAACTTGAGCTGCCTGAGGCTTGGGCCAAGGAAGCCTTTTCTGTGGCTGCTGAAGCTTGTCTGGGAAGCTTCATATTCCTGTCTCTTTTACCCCATTTGATGTTAGGTTTGACTTTATTCTTCCTTAGCAGCTGCTACTATTAAATGTTTGTATTTTGGTAGCTTACAAAATTCGTGATCTGGGTTGGAACCTTGCATGAGGTGAGTAGAAGCCAGTACATAGAGCTGACAAAGATGGCCTGTGACTCTTGAATATAATGTCCTAAAATGAAAACTGATGAAGACAGGAATAAATGGTTGTTATATTGGCATCCAGTGTACAGGGAATAGTGAGAATTCGTTTTGCATGGCAGAGCATGTAACTTTGCTGGTTTAGATCCTAGTTTAATTCAGATAATTCTTTTGCTAAGAGATGAAAGAATAAATTATGAAATTCATTCGAACATTTTAGTGCCACAGTGTGCCAAAATAAATTTGTGAAGACTTCGATCCTGTATGCATTCCAGTGTACCTCTATGCAGAAATAAGAAGTTACAAAAATGAACTCCGTATTTCAGTTTATGCTGCTAAGCAGCAGCAAGATCTGCTACATATATTATGAAATTACTGAAATGATGGCGTGAATTGTTCTTTTTGAGGCCTAGGTCTGATTCTTGTAGGGTGAGTTTACAGCAGACAGGCAGCATCTCTCTAAGCAGTGGGATTTTCTTCTTCTTGTTACCATTTTTAAAAGGTTTTGTATGAATTTAAGTAAATACAATTAAGTCTTTCTGCATTCCTTGTTTCTCTGTCCTTACCCCAGGAATATTTTGTATAATGTGTCTTTTTACATTGTGAATAAAGTCTAGCTGACTGTTCATTGCATTTTGTAGCCAGGAAGCCCAGGGAGGATTGAACTCATTTTTTCCCCCATAGCATTCTCATGGCAAAAATGGGATGCATACAGAAAATTGTTTACTAGTCTGGAAAAAAGAGAGAGCCTCAGAATATGAACTGCCCTATTATTATCTTGCCTGATAGCATGCAGTGTTGCTGGCTGAGTTACTGGGCTAGCCATCTGTGCATGTTGCTTTATAATAGCTCCTGACTTGTGTGTTGAGAGATTGAGAACATATTTCTAGGACATTCTATATAGACAATGCTGATTTTTTTTCTTTTTCCATTTGTTTCGGATTATTTGTAATAAATACTTAATATATAAATACTGGAATGAGTCTAACAACTGTTCTTCCCTTCTGTAGGCAGTTTCTGTGGAGCTTCAGACTCCCAGGAGAGGCTCAAAAAATTGACCGTATGATGGAAGCTTTTGCTTCACGCTATTGCCTTTGTAACCCAGGAGTCTTCCAGTCTACAGGTCAGTCACAGGAAACCACAGGAGCTCTTAAATACTTTTATGATCCAGATATAATTTTATTTATATATATATGTGTGTATGTTCTTCTACCTCTGATGCAAGGAGATAATGGCCAGTTGGAAGTTAGGGATAAAATAATGTGTGAAATAAGTACCTGAGAACTGAGCAAATAGGACTGGCTAATCCAGGAGGTGCAAGCTTACGGTCAGAATGCATTTTAATTTATAAAACATCACAGAACTGCGCAGAATGTCCTGGCATTGTTATTCTGTTTGGTTATATTCACAGATAGATTGCTCTTGATCACTTCATTTAAGGACCAGATAGGATGGAAAAAGATTGGTGTAAAGCAGGTCTGTAACAGCTAGAGAGGAGAGCTACTGAAAACAAACTGCTGAAGATGCAGGCACATTTTTTTCCTCACTGTAGCAGGTTTTCATCCTGCTTTTTCTTACACAGAATCTTGTACTTGAATTCTGGGACAATTTACTATAATCTTAACCATGTCAAGAGGCATGATAAGATTTCCTCTGTCATCTTCTGATATTGTCCAGTAGTGCTAGCTACCTCCTGTATGCCAAGGAATTGAGTCAATGTCATTTTCAGTCTTTTTAAATGCAGTCAAAATATTATTTTGAAGAGGCCTTTCTTTCTCTTTAGAGAGAGCTTTGGAAGTACTTTGAGTAGGAGGAGGCTGATGGACCAGGTTTATTATAGCATCCACCACTATGATTTAGGCAAAATCTGTGCAGAGAACATTTTGCCCAACACTTCAGCGTTTCAAGTGAAATGTTAATTTAGGGTGATAGCAATGATTTCATAAGAGTTTAATTTTTTTTGGATTCTCATACACTTTTTCCTATACTTGTTTTTTATTTGAATTGTAACATTTTTTTCTTCTGGGGCTTACTTCAACAGCTTAAGGATTAGACTTTTAGGTACAGTGTTCAGGATTTCTTGACTGTTTCTTTTTCTTTATCAGTTGGGATGAGCTCTATAATTTTACAGGTTTGTACACACAACACATGTGAAGATAAAACAGTTTTTCAAATCTGATTTCAGATACATGTTACGTGCTTTCATTTGCCATCATTATGTTGAATACCAGCCTGCACAACCACAATGTACGAGATAAACCCACAGTGGAGAGGTTTATCTCCATGAATCGTGGAATTAATGAAGGTGGAGACCTTCCAGAGGAATTGCTAAGGGTAAGTTGGGCTGGGTAAGACAAAGCCTGGCTTTGTGTTTTTAATAGCAGACTTAAAAGTGTGTACAACAGTTCTCAGGCAAATTTGTCAAGGGAAGGCAAAAGAACATTTTCTAGCATGTGTAACCATTTGAGTAGCTGAAAAAAGCGTTTTTTGTTATTCACAGCTACTTTGAGCTAGTTCTCCCTATATCCAACCTTTTGTTGAGAACAGGCTGTTTCAGAGAAAACACTGTCTCTCTCAGTAGTTTGCTTATGGCAAAATTCTTGTGGAATTGGCTTCTTATGAAAAAAAGTAGTATTTGTATCAGAAAAAATAGTAAAGTTTTTTTTTCTTTATTGCCTCTCATTTTTCCCACGTGTCTTGTGGAGCTACCTCCGTGAGAAATCAGTAAAAATTAACTGCTGTAAGACAATGTAAAGGGCTACACCATTTTGTGAAAACCCAGATTCATTTGGCAAAACTTTTACTAAATGAAACTGGTCTTGAAACCTTTGAAATACTAAATGGAGTTAAAATGAAATTGTTGTTGCTAGGCGTGCCGAAGAAATTTATACTGAAGAGAGACTTCCTTATAGATTAAGTAGTTTAAAATCAAACTTGATCAAAATAGCAAACAAAGATTGACAGGGGGTGTTCCAGAATTTTATGGACAATATTTCCTGTGCTTTTTATACTGGTGCGAGAAGCAGTAAGATATCCTGGTTGCATTTTCTGTTAAGACATTTATTAATGAGGTCTTTTTCCTCTTTTATTTTTCTAGAATTTATATGAAAGTATTAAGAATGAGCCATTTAAAATTCCAGAGGATGATGGAAATGATCTAACGCATACATTTTTTAATCCAGATAGAGAAGGTTGGCTGCTGAAATTAGGTTAGTCACAAGGGCAGTTCTGCTGCTGTGTGTTTGTTCATTGTTAGCATGTTTGCCGCTCCGTGTCTTCCTGCTTTCTTGTGAAGGTAACAGGTTTAACTTTGTATTTAAAAATGTATGAACCAAAATAAGCTGTTGCTTCTTATTTTGCATACCCAAATTAGCAATCTTGTTTCAAACTTCGGGGTTTTATTTCTGAGCTCTGAGAAATAAAAACTGGGCGACCAAAAGGAAACACCACATGGTATTTACCACATGCTGTGACTGATAAATAACAACTAAGTCTCCATAAGGTCATTTCAGAAAACTGTGTTTGATGTTTCAGCACAGTTTTCTGTGTATAAAAAAAAGGATTCCTCTTCAAATTGTTATTTTTGTATGTCTTTATTTTTCCATATTATTTGTGAGTTTCTCTTGGTTTAGTTTTGGCTATGATTTTTTAATGAGTGGTTTAAATGTGCCTTCTTGTTTTCCTTATGGCCTATGACCTATCACCTTTCTGTTCTGTGACTGGCTGTCTCTGCTTATTCTGCATTAGGAGGTACGTATCTGATTGCTTTCCAGACCCCTCTTCTTCAGTTGCTCATTCTTTTATTTTCTTCCTCCTGTTTTTTCTTTTTTCTTTTTTTTTTTGAAATCAGATTTGTTGTAGCATTTTGCTTTCTCACTCAGTGTCACTAACAGTGTCATCAGTGGTGCTCTGAGGGACTGGCATGTCAGTGTCTAACTCACATGCAGGTGTGTTCTGCAAAATAAGAAAGCGTTTACATGTAAAGCAGAAAAATAAGGATGACTTCAGCATACTCTTCTCATTCATTGAAGAACATAACAAGGAAAGAATAATCTCTACCGAGACTAAACAACATGTCTTACTCTGTCAAGAAGTTTCAGAGTGCTTTTGTCACTTATTAATCAATGATAATAGATTTTCGAAAGATTGGTTACATTTGAACTACATATTTGTAGAAGCTGTTCTTTTCACTGCTTGTTTTCCTTTTTAAATAATACATTTAACTTGTTTAACAGTCTTAAGTGAGCTTCAAATTTAAGGCTGCAGAAACCTCAGGTGGTTCAGTCTCCAGGCACTGCAAGATGCCTTTCTTTTTACAGACTCTTGTAAAGTTGATGGGATTCATTTTTTTGCTTGGCCTTCAGGATTTTTTCCTATATAAAGGAGACTGACACTTTGTTTTAAGAGTTGTTTTTAAAACAATAAGTTTTTTAAGTTTAAACACCAGCACACACTTCACTAGAGCCAGTTATTGGCCACTTCAGTGTGTTAAAGTGGAAGAAGGAGCCTTGTACTTGGAGAATAGTGACCGAAGTGTGGAAAGGGATGTGTGCTGGGGTGCACACGGGGAGGATGGTGAAAGTAGAGCCTGGATGGAGCTGTGGGCCCGTGCTGCTGATTGCACCTGGAACTTGGTGGTCAGGCTTGTGCTGGAAGGAAATGGATGTGCAAAGGAAGCATTTGGAATTCATTCACAATGCTCCCCAATGTCAAATTCTGACTTCTGTGCTACAGATGCTGTAGAGCTCCTTTTCTAACTACAAAGAAGCAAAGCTCTTGTTTTTTGACCTGTATTGGGTCAAAAAGCACAATTTCAAACATGACTTGGCAACTTTTCTCCATTTGGTGGCATGAGATGTGGTTAAGAGAAAAGCCTTCCAAGCTGGCGTAGATGGAATGTGCTTCTTGGAGGAGAGGTGGAGTGTAGGACCTTGCTGTGCCCATTGCTGTTGCCCGTGCTCCCTCATGGACTTACACACATAGAGAGTGCAGCGAGGTGTGAGTGTGTGTAGAGGAGTGACAATTTCCTCTGTGCAAGAAACTGCCCATAAAAGAGATCTAATAAAAAATAGAGGAACAAAGAAATTGAGGAAGAGATGACTGAAAGTAAGCGAGAGCTGCCAGGAACTTCTGCACAGTCTGTCTCTGGCTCTGGTGCAAAGTCAATAAAGCGCAGGTCAGGATTGAAAACTCTGCCTGAGTCTTTGGTGTGTAGGATGCAGATGAGGCACAGTGCACAGAAAACCCAGTAGTAAAAGGGTGTGTGAAGCAGAAGGGTGTTACACGTAACACTCCCACAGGATGAGGGTTATTTGAATAAAGAAATGAAACGTGTCCAGAAGCCTCTGGTGAATCAGCCTGGGAATGCCTGGAGATGTGCTTCCGTGAAAGACCGCATTTTTTCCACAGACACAGACTGGTACAGACTAATACACTGCTAGTTTAGATGCAATGACCAGAAATAAACCTGACAGTCTTTTTTTTTTGTCCTTTTTCCCTTTTATTTCTTTCCTCTCCTTCAAGTTTCCTATTTGCTTGGAGTCTTAATCAGTATATTAAGAGTGCTGTCTCAGTCCACACCATTTGCATTTTTACAGTCCTTCCTCTTGGGAAGCATTTCTTGTGAAATAGGTAGAGTTTCCTTCAGTTCTAGAAGGTTCTGATATTAAAAATTTGTGTGTTGTTGAAATGCAAAGGAGACAAACTCCTGTGTGAGGGTTTGACTGCTCAGTTGTGATAAAACATAAGTTGAAATAGAAAGTTTTTATATGAAACTATAAACATGACTAAGACTACTTGCAGACTGAGATATCAAGACAGTATTTTGTATCCGGTGTTTCTCAGTCAGCTCTTCCCATTTATGTAGTTGTGCCCCTATTTTAGTATTCCATCCCTCACTATATTGATTTTTCTCTCGGCAGAAGATGGATATTGTGAACCTTTCATATATTGTAAAATCCATTTAGACAGAAGACTAGTCTGGGTTTTAAAAGGCTGGGAGTGTGCAGAAGGCTTTGGGAGAGTTTGCTACTCTGAATTGTTCAGAGGTGACTCCATTAAGTCCCAGTGCCAAACTTGGCAGCCAGACAGCAATTCTGGTTTTATCTATCTAGACTTAGCCAGTGCCTTTAAATAGACATCTTTATCTTGGTAGGCCTAAATTATCATTCAGTTCTGCATCATTTGAAGCACGGTGCAATGAAAATGGATGCAGCAAGTTAAAAACTGAAAGCTGCTGAGTGCTAGTGAGTCCTCCTTGGAGCAGCTTGACACATTATGAGCCTTCAGATTTTTCTGCATAATGAATGGTGTTGACACCATGAAATTTTCTGCCATCCACTCGAAGGTATTTTGAAATTGTTGCCTGTGATCTCTTTGCTAATGCCTAAGTTAGAACTATTTTGCCAGGAAGGTGTTTCCTTGCCTTTAACAGCTTTTCTTGGCAAATTGCTTGGTTTGTGTAATACTTTCTTCTAGTTAGAGGGAAACTATGACATTACTCCCCTAAACTGGAGAGGAAATGATTCCAGCTAGACACGAGTGCGTTGATTTTTTCTGCCAGTCAGGTGCTTACGCAGTGCTTGGAGATGTTCCAGAGGCTTCACATCCGGGCCTGCCCCGCCAGCGGTGCTTATTCCAGCACATCTGTCCTTGGGAGGATGTTGTTTCTCTTCCCCAATCTGGGTGAGAGAGCAGTGCTGGTTGATCAGGAAACCGGTGCCTTCCGGAACCTGCTTGGCTCCGGTGGGGACTGAGGCTCCTCCAGGTTGAGACAATCAGTGTTGTGGTCAAGGGAAAATGCTTTTGTAAGGAAAGCCAAACTTAGATCCAACCAACTGCGTAGTTGCTGAGTCTGTTCTGTCTGGTGCTACCTAAATGACCTCAGGAAAAAAAAAAAACCAAACATTTTTTTGGTGTGTGCATCCCTCTCCTTCAGCTCTAAAACTTTTATATAAATGAACTGAAGATTTGAGTAGAACTTTCTAACTTTAGATACCTTTCTGCCTTTAGCCTTAGGGCCTTTTTTACTTTGGAGAATTATGTTTCCTAAGTCATTGCCAGCTGTTTTTCCCTTTATTATAGATAGTTTCTCTTACCTTGTTGCCTAGTTTGTACTTCACCCAGAGTTCAAAAAAAAAAAAATCCTATGTTGAGTTACAAAGGTGAAGAGGGTTTCTGTTCCTGTTTCTGTACATTTTGCCTTGTAGCCTTTTCTTGTGGTTCACTTACGTTTCCAGGTACTGTGGAAGATACAGTGCTTCTATATTTCATTATTTGAATGTCTGTGCACTTTTGTAATCGGCTTGATCTTTCAGAAGTATGTTACTTATCTCTCCATTTCTGTAAATGTTTATGGATTTGTATTCTGGTTTTCTTGTTCCTCTTCTGCCAACTTAATTCCTTCCAGTCTTTATCTTTAAAAGGCTGGGAGCTGGAATAAGAGATGAAGTGTGGTACTAAACCCTCTGTTGTTTTGTGAGCTTACAGCAATCCCAACCAAGGACAAGAATGTTTTGTTATCATGTGTTTTTACCTATTAATCTCGTGTGCAGTTTACAGGCCACAGCACCTTATCAGCCAACTGCTTGGGCTGCAGCCCATTGTAAAGGCATATTAAACACGTGTGATGTGGTGACCCCTGTAAATTTGATTAGTACAGATTAGATTTTGAGCTTTATTAGAGTTTCTATGCTGTTGACAGCTGAAACTTAGTAATGGGATGGGGAGACAGAGACTTAATGTGAGAGTAGTTCCTTATTCCAGCAAAAAATCCTGCCTAACTGCTTTTTTTTTTCTTTTTTTTTCTTTTTTTTTTTTTTTATTTGGAAGAGTAACTGATAGCTTGGTGGGACAGGGACTTAAGGTCTATTTCTCTGGCTCCCATGAGTGCTGTAACCCAGTGAGCTACTGGCTGTTTTAGGGAGAAGGGAGCAATAAGAGGGATGTTGCTGGAAATACTTAATCTTCATTGTGGCTTTCCTGGAGCTGGGAGATACTTCATGACAAAAGCTTCCTCAAAACTGCAGCATGATTACAAAAGGTTTTAGGTTGGAGAAATCTGGCTTTTCCAGAGAGAGCGGATGTTGTCAGGAAAACATTCAGCAAACTCAACTGCTGTTTACTTCTTTGGCAGTTCATATTGTTCTGGGAGTGTGTGTTTTAGGTCTGTCGTTTCTTTCTTAAATTATACAGGTCTGCTTTTAAGTATATGGTTATTACTGCTTTCTTTATTGTGTTTTGACATGATATCACAGTTAATAAGAAACACCTTTGTTCACTTCAATTCGCTCTGTGATAGTAACCTCTTCCTGTTCGATTCATTCTCTCTCCTGAATTATTTTCTACTAGAACTGGGCAAGCCATGACCTCTGATAGCTGATGTTACCTGTTAGCCTGGAAAACATGGTGATGTTTTAGAGCCATAAAAATGTTAAGTGATGTTAATCTGTTAACCTTGAAGAGCAGAACGTGACTTAAAGCCATGGCAGTTGATCCTGGGTTATGTGAAAACAAGTCACGTTGTGGTGATGGCAGGGAGTGCCCTGGCAGTCACCCTGACTCGGTGCCTGCTTTTCCATTGGTCTGGAAGTGAGTCAAGCTTGAGTTCATCATTCCAAGCCCAAATACTTCCTGATACTTGAGCCAGCTCTCGGTCAAGGTGATGGGGAATTTTTCTAGTGATTTACGTGCCAGTTTGAACATCTCTGCAATGCTTTATTTAAGGATCTGTCACAGTGGTTGTACTAAAATGCCACCAGTTCTTCCCTCACTGTCTCCAGTTCACTCAACCATTCATTGTGTCACGGCTTCTGCATCTTGCACTGTTTTGCCTTCACTTATTTCACCACACCTGCTTGCAGATTAAATTTTTCTTAAGATACGAGTGCATCTGGTGAAAACAAAGTTTATTGAGTACATTGAATATTGCAGTGTGTTAGCACTGGGTTATTGTGGAGGTTGTGAAACCCAGCAAAAGGAAGGTACAACGTGCTTGGTCTGCAATGCAAATATGCATAGATTGGTATCAAGAAGTGTCATGATATCCCTAGAATTGTTCTTTAATTTAATATGATTTGGATTTCTGTATTAAACAAAAACCCAGCTATCTTAAGCAGAACAGAAAGATGAAACAATTATGCTTATGTGTTAAATTTGATTACATGACTTGGATTAAACTGGGTGTCTTGTGTGTATTAATGGTGCTCTTTTATGCACAGGTGTTCAATAGCAAGATCTACTCTTGAAATGTTGGTTTAATGGAATTAAATCACTGCTGAATGGATGATGCACAGGTGGTGACATAATCCTGAAGTCAGATAACTATGGTGGATCTAAACCTTTAAACTAATAACATCTGCATGCTCTATCTACAATTGTCTTTCTTGGAAATGAGTTTTAAAATAATGTAATGTGGGAAGCCAAGTGTGTTCTGAAGCAGCCAATGGCAGAAAAACAGCTGAAAGGACCAAACCAATACTGTTGTTTCTAAAAAGGAATTATTCCCTACAGGGTGGCATTAGCAGGTGTAAGGAAGAGGAACTCTGGTTGCTGTTGTCTAAACTGTTAATGAAGGAAAATTGGCATTTTTTGAGCAGGAGCTGTTTCTTCTGTCAAGTGCCCCAGGAAGAGAAGCTTGTTTTAAAATGCTGAAAGATGAGAAATCAGTAAATATGGTATATTTTGGCATAGGAGTAGCTCCTCATTGATGACCCATCGTATTTTCTCTGTTAATGTTTATGAGCACCTAACACACTTGGCGATAAATCAGAAAATAAAGACAGGTTCTTAATCCCATGTTTGCCCATAAATGGAGTGTCAGGAAGGTGATCAAATGCCCTTGATTTTCTTGCTGGGACCCTTTCCTTGCCCAGGACGAGCCCTGGGGGGGCTGCCCCTGTGGCAGGGGCGCAGGTGCTGTTCTGCTGTGGGTCCGAGCAGCGTAGGGCTGGCCTCGCTGCCGGCCTGGCCGCCCTGGCCGTGGGCAGAGCTGGGCAGAGCTGCCGCTCCTGGTGCGGGCAGAGCTGCCGCTCCTGGTTCGGGCAGAGCTGCTGTGGGTCCGAGCAGCGCAGGGCTGGCCTCGCTGCCGGCCTGGCCGCCCTGGCCGTGGGCAGAGCTGGGCAGAGCTGTGAGCGCCTGCACACAGGGAGCAGCTCCGGCCGCTCACCGCTGCCCGTGGCTCCCTCAGCCTCCACAGCTGATGCTGCCTGGGGACAAGCTGCAGTAACGCGTTCCTTTAACCTCACTCATCTGTGCCTGATCCATTTACCATTAAGCAATTAAACCATACGTTGAAAAATAAGCAAAACTTAATTATTTCCTTGCCTGTTGCTCAAGCCCTGAGTGCAGCACGTGTTTAATTCTGGGATCCCTTTTGTTTGTAGGGGGAAGAGTAAAAACATGGAAAAGGAGGTGGTTTATTCTGACTGATAATTGCCTGTATTACTTTGAATACACAACAGTGAGTATATATCATGGTGATTTTTCTTTGCAATCAAGATTTATAAGTAGCTAATAATGTAATATTTTCCTAATTTTTTAGGACAAAGAACCTAGAGGAATTATTCCGTTAGAAAATCTTAGCATAAGAGAAGTCGAAGACCCTAGAAAACCAGTAAGACAGTTTCATATTTATTTGTTAAATGAAGATGAGTAAACCATATGGAACTTAATTGTACTGCTAAATGAATTTATTTGTCAGTTTTGTTTTGTTCTTTTAAATTTATTACTTCATTTCTACCCTCCAGAACTGCTTTGAGCTCTACAACCCCAGTCATAAAGGTCAAGTCATTAAAGCGTGTAAAACCGAAGCTGACGGTAGAGTGGTGGAAGGCAACCATGTAGTGTATAGAATATCTGCTCCCACCCCAGAAGAAAAGGAAGAGTGGATTAAATCCATCAAGTGAGTTTGAAGTCTTAAATGTCTTTCAGAAATGAAGTGTAAGCGCTTTGCAGGGTATGATACTAAGAGAATTTGTTGTAACTTGTTTGAAGAACTCTGATGTGGCAATGTCCTGGAGGAGTAACAATGAGCTCTGTGGGGTTGGTGGATCAAGATACAAATCTGTTACTCTGTGGTCCTAAGGAAATACTGCTGCTAACTCAAATGAGTAGAATATGGACTTATTATTCCATGCACATGTAAAACCTTGTGTAAATTGTCTTTAAACCTAATTCTGTTGGATTCTTACTTCACCCAATAATTAACTTAAGTGACGTGTATGTTAAGCATGTTCACAAGCAGCTTTAAAAGTCCACAGCTTGACTTTGTTGGAAGGTTTCTAAGCAGACCCACACTTCAAGAAATAAATAATAGTCAACATGTGAAGGTGTGAACTTGAAACAAATCACAGTGCAACAGCACCTTGTGCTAAAGAAGTATTTGTGGTGCTTAGAAGTCAGCCATCCTTCTTAAGAGTGTGGAGTCATCCACAAGGAAGAGAGAACAAAAGTTTTAGTTTTCAAAACCAGGTATTTGTTAACCAAACCAAAGATTCCTTTTTTTCTCTTCCAGAGCAAGTATCAGCAGGGATCCCTTTTATGATATGCTGGCAACAAGGAAAAGAAGAATTGCAAATAAGAAATAGAACATGATCAGCAACTTGTAGACCTGCATCAGCCTATAACTGAGCATACTGTGGAGTGATAGAAGAAATTGGACAACCTAAATGAAGACAACTGTAAATTTTATATATATATACATATATATATATATATATACACACGCATTTTACTATGGCATAAAAACTTGGCAAAACTTTTCAGGGTAAAAATAGTTACTGGTATGTAATATGAAGTAAGCTTCAAATCCCAGAGAATAATTATATTGGAACTTAATTCAACTGAACACATGGAACCCTTGTTTTCACTTACATTAGTGACAACTCCAGTTTACTCGGACTGGGAGAGAAAGAGTTCAGGGCTAACACTAAAATGTCCTCTACTTGTTACCTGAGCACATTTCCCATAAAAGGAGTGATAATAAGACTTGGAGTTCTCACTAAAGTGCAGCACCAACACTAGAGCACAGCATGATCTGGCACTGCGTTTTCCTGTGAGCAGAAACCTCACAGTCCCAAGGTCAGTTCTCAGCTGACTGTGTTCCAGAGTAACAGCTGAGTGCAGCTTTCATTCAGGATTCCTCTCCTACCTTTATGGAAATAGCTTTGCTTCAGAAACACAGTGACCTGCAGCTCAGTAGGAACCTCGTGGTGCCAAAGGGTTTGTCAGTGTGCCCTGAAGTACAGGCAGGGCCCAGCAGCAGAGCTGTGAGACTGTGGCTGTGACGTGAAGTACCAGATGTGGTCTGGTGTTTGCCAGTGGCTAAAACTCGTTCCTGTCTGCTCGTACACTCACAACAAACACTGAGGTTTAATGACTGGTTTAATCTGCTTTTTATATAGTAATGTCCTTCTTAGGTTTGAGATGCTGTAGGTTGTTTAACACTAGGTTACTACTAAAGCAGAGAGATGACGGGGCTTGTGTGATTTTAGGCCTTGCGTGTGAAAACACCCCCAGATAATTTCACATGCATTCAATGTTTTTAAAGGGAAAAGCCTGGAAGGTGAACTGTCTCTGTAAGGTGCAGCCCTAGAGAGTTAAGCAAGCAGGATACATTCCTTTTCTTGATAACAAACTTTGGACATACAGAGTTCATGCAACTTCAGTATTTTGCATTCTTAAAGGTGATTTTCAGATTTGTGATTCAGCAGTTGAAATTGAAAAAATAGACATAAAAAATAAAGTATTGATTACCTGGTGCAGCTAGACTTCCCCACAGGCACGTGTCTGCTTTTGAAGCCTGTGAAGATCTCTGTGGTTCTACTGCTGGGTCTCTCAAGAACACATCAACTGCTGCAGCTCATTTTACTCTAGTGCTTTTCTGCACAGATATTGTTCTTAAGGTGAAGCCCCTAATTCCACAATGGGGGCAAAAAGTGGGAGGTCTTGACTCTACTGCTTCTGTTACTACTCAGTTTTTCCCAAACTTGTTGCACCTGAGCTGTGCCTACTGTGCCAGTGAATGTATTGGAGACCCAAAATGTTAAAGCAGCTTTGCTTGTTGGTTACAGGAGCATCTCTGGGTCTGCTGCAGGGACATGTGCGGCACTGGCAAACCCACACATTTACTGAGTTGATCTGTTTGAAATCTCCTTTGAACTGTAAGGGAGAGTCTGTTTCACTGTTCTGTCTTACTGATTTGCCTTGTTTTGCATGGGGTGTCAGCCTTGTGAGTGTTTTGCTTTATTGCATGTTTGCAAAAGAGGCTGAGAGGAAAAGAACAAAGTAAACTCTCCTACATTTTAGATTTTCCCCAGGGTGTGTGGAATTGCTTGAATGAATGTTTAAATCTTAGTGCTTCCAAAGGAGTAAAACTCAGCCAGAGGAGGTAGAATCCTTGAATAAATGTCAAGGGGATATCTTTTCTTAATGGAACACATTTGAGCTCTTTATAGAAATGAGTTAAGTTGTGTGTCCCGTGTTTGCAAAGCAACACAATGATGGAGCTGCTGCCAGCACTTGTTTTGAGTCCTCTGTTCTGCAGTGACATCTTGTTTTCAAGCACTGCCTACATCAGTCGTAGCTTTGGACAAGTAGATTTGTAATGCAAATAGTGACAAGCCAAATCAGTGGTACTAGTGAGCATAAAGGTGAAAGGCAGCAAATACAGTATTTCTGGAGAAGTGTGAGATTACAGAAGTTTTAATAAGCCATGAAGCACTTTTGTATCAACTCTTACCTTCTGAAATACCACCTTCGAGGAAAACTGTTTATTTATCCAGGTGAGGATGTCTGCCTATAAGCATGAAGGAAATGCCTTGAGAGTTCATTTGCTGTATTTAGTTTGAAGTTCTGTCCAGCAGAAATAATTATTTAGAGTAACATGTAACTGAGGATATTATAGCAGGAAATACATTTTTTCTTAGCATTGAAATGCAGCATCTTAAACGGCTACTTGTGGTGCTCAATGTATCTATTTAATTTACCAAAGCTAATGGAATAGCGTTTTTGTGTGTGTTAATTGATTTCAAATGTTCTTTGTAACAGTATTAACAGGGAGTGAAACTGGCCCAAAATTTCCACTGGCCACGAGGCCAGTAAAACAAAGTGGCTTGTGCAAATTTTGGCCATATCAGGTACTATCCATGAGGGTGAAGAAAAATCTCTCAACCTTTCCCTTTTTTATTGGGCTTGAGTCCAGGGGTGGCTACTGCAAGTGGCTGCTCAGTGGCCTAAAGCAGGATCTGTTACAGTTTGGCCATGCTGAGGAAAAGTCCTCTGGGGACAACAGATTCTCCCTTCCTGTGGCACTGAAACTTGAGTAATTCTTGAGCTCTTTGCTTTTGACCCTGCCCTCTACAATTGCAGGGGCAGTGAGAGCTGCAGTGCTGGTGCAGCTGGGAGGGAACTGTACACAAAACTTAAGCTCAGCTGGACTGACTTAAATTTTACAATATTCTGATAAAATAAGCTCTGTGTCACTTAGCATTTTGAACCATTTAAAACTGGTACAAAACTGAACCTTTATAAAGTGAGCAGCATTTATAATGCTTCATATATTAAAAGAACTGCATATTTTTAAGATTTATTACATATCTATGTAGATATGCTTGCTGGAAAAGCTGGGTCTGTTGTAGACCAGATACTACAAATTAAGACTTGTGGCTTACCAGTTTCATTTCTATATTTTCTTGGAAAATGTTTCTAGCTAGAGTTTAAATATAAAATGTAAATAGTGTACAGGTATGTATTGATATGAGTATTACTTGATGTATACAAGTGATTTGCATGAAAAATATTCTGTATCAATCATTGTTATAACGGTGATGTTCTTATGTAAAGCCACTGCAATATTAATGTTTTCATTTATCATTACGACCTGTTGCTTAAATCTGTCAATTTTCTCCAAAATAAAGTGTGAAACTGTACTGTCTCCTCATTTATCAGGAATACATGGGAGTCAATTGCTGACTCTTAAGAGTCAAAGGTTTAATTTTACAACTGCTCTTGTAAGTAAAAGGCCTCTTTTCCCTACTCTTAGGCACAGTAATTTAAATTATCAGGTTTAATTTCAACTTCAACTGCAAAATGTTTCAGTAAAGCGTGTTATCACCTGAGTGAGACTCAGTAAAAGCTGGTTTCCCTTGAGAGCCACCCTAAATTGAGGTATTTTATTTTGTCACTTCCCTGCCAGGAGTTTGTCAGATGTGAGGAGGGGAGCGGATCTCTGCTCCTGGAGTAGATTAATGAGTTTCCTCAATTAGCAATTAGAAACAGGTGCTGCTCCTCCACAGCTCTGGGCAGTGTCACCCGTGCCCTCCGTGCTGCAGAGCCCCTGGGGGCAGCTGCTGCCAGGGGGCTCTGGAGGGAGGCACAGCCGAACACAAACTCCTCCTAGACAGCTGTGCTGGAGTTTCCCATCAGACAAAGGACAAGACACCACCTCTTGGAGCCAGAGGACAAAAGAGGAAAAAAAGGCAGATACAGGACAGGAATGTTGGTTACTTTGCCATGTTACTTTATGTAACATCACATAACTGTTGCCATAGGAACATTATGCAGGTACATTATGGTTTGGCTTTATGGTGTTCTCTCCATGTACCAAAATATTACTTGTAAGTATTTAGTGAAATATTAACCTTGCCTTTTTGTTTTTGTTTTTGTTTTTTTTTTGGCACACACAACACCAAGCTCCTGCTGAGCTCTCAGCCTGGTGCCTGGCTGTGGAAGCTTTAAGTTCCAAGGAGAAGCCTTCTGCATCCTTGTCTAGGCAGCTGCAGTCCCAGGTTAGTGATCTTCTCTGGCTCACACCGACAGCAGCTTCTCCCCTACACTGAGAGGAGGATGTGACTTCTTGAGTGTCAGCTCCCATGACACAGTGCACGCTAAATAACTCAAGTAAAACTCAAGTAAAAATCCATTTTAACTTTGCTGTATTTATATACTATATAAATTTTACATGCTATATATTTACAGTGGGGCAAGTGCTTTTTATCTTTAAAAAAACAAAGATCAAACTTTAGACATCTCTGAACAACACAGCTTGTATAAACCAGACAGATTATTCAGATGAACTGTATTTAATACAGGTTCCCCACTCATCTCCTGATGCAGGACCAGTGAATAATAAGTGCATCACAGTTTGATAGCATTTAATAATAAAAATAAAAATCACAGTATGAATTTGTCTGTAACTAGACATTTTAGAGAGACAAAACAGACAACTGAGACTTAAGACAAATGACAGTATATTAAGAAAATGTAATAAAAACATATGGAACAATATACAAATAGTCTTGAGAGATACATTCAGAACTGCATATTCGTTGTTTCACAATGTCGAAAACCAGAAGATTTTCTTCAGATCTTGAATATAACTCAAATGTGAAGTAAATTAGTTTCTAGTGTCAGACCACAGAAAAAAAAATGAAGCTCTTGCAAAACTTGTGAAGTTTTAAATAAGTCTTTAAATTAAATATACAGACTGTCAGTTGCAACTTGTATAATTCCTGGTCGCTCTTGCACCAGATGTCTTAACTTGGAGTAACATTACATGAATAACATAAAGTCAACCTGAGTCTGTAATTAAGCAGCATTTGAGATGGTCTATTCCAGGGCATTATCTCAGCTCAGTGAGATATTTATGTGGTAATTTACAATGTTCAGCAGTTGTAAAAAGTTTTCACCCTTTTGGATTAGAAGTATATTTTAAAAAAGAAAGTCTCAAGTTAAAAACTAAAAAAAAGTTCATATATGGTAAAATTCTGTACAGAAATGTTAAGCACCACTTATGACTGGATTTTGTCTTGATGATAATTGATAATAAATTTTAAGTTTTGATGGTCACTATTGGTAATGTCAGGTTTGAAGGTAAGTTGGTGAAGGTAAGAAGTCGTTGGTTTTGATGATAAGAAGGTGTTGGTTTTGAAGGTGAAGGGTTGGTGAGGTTGGTGGTCAGAAGTCCTTGGGGTTGGTGGTGGGTTCAGTCTGAGTATTGAAGGCTTTCATCAGTCAGCTCCACATCTGAAAGGCAAAAGGAAAGAAGGTCAGTCCTGCTGCGACATGAAACACTGCACTGTCTCGGGGGCCTCATTTCTACAAGACAAGGCTCAAAGCTGCCCCAGCCCCACCTGCTCCCTCAGGACAGGATCCAACTCCCTCACACACCAGCTGCAGCCCAGGTCTAGGCTGAGGCTGCTGAACTGCACAGCGCCTCAGGATACAGCCACCTGCTTTAACAGCAGGTGCTGGACCTTGGCTGAATCAAATTTAATTGAAGTTTTGCCTAGAAAGCATCCTTGTTTTAGTAACAATCTTGTGGTCAGGCTGACCAAATCGTAACCAGGCAGAGCCTTCATAAACTTGCTGGAGAGAACATGTAGGAATGCAGGAAAGAACTACTTCAAAGCTGGTCCTTCCCCCCTCCTGTATACATTTTTCTTAAACGCAGCTTATCACTGTTTTCATCCTTATTCAAAATAACAGGAGTTGGGTGAAAGTCACAACCTCACCATTCCTCAGTGGTTCCTTGTCTGTCCCTACCTTGAGATGTTCAGTACTCTAAAAACACAGCCCAAGTGCCCTCTTAGGAAAGCAGCTTCTATCCTTCAGAGAATCGACTTGAGACCCATTAAAAAAACCAGAAAACCCCTGACCTTCCAGAAGATGGAGCCATTTAACATCTATGGACTTGAGGAAATACTAGAATTCTCAAGACTTGAGCTGCTTTTGGCGGCCCTCGTGTCCCCCTCGTGTTGTGAGCAGCATGTTCAGCACTGAGCAAACAGCTCCTTCCCCTCCCCTGCACAGCCCAGCACCCTCAGTGCCCTGCCCTGAGCAAGGAGATGCAGAACATTCCATTCCTCACTACTCCTGACTGGTTTCGAAAAACCCAAGTTTGCCATCTGCTGGCCAGAGAATCACTAAGGCCAAACCACTATTGAGCACAAGCATTTTATTCTGTTCAGCTCCTGATTTGTCAGCTAGAACAGACCCTTTGGGTGCAGTAAGGGTTATTCTTATAAATAATGTCTCCTTTTGCAACATTAGGATTTGAAAGACCTCAGTTCAGTTCTTAAATTTTTCTCGTTTAGGAATAATGGGTGAACAATCAACTTTCCCTCCACTCTGTAGTTTTAGAATAGAACTTCTGGTTATCTCTGTCTAAAAATACAATCAGTGTTCCACAAAGGCACTTCTTCTTTGCCTTGAGGAAACTTCAGTGCAAGAATTCAATCCATTGACTGTGGCAATTTGCCCAAGTGTGGAAACCCCATGAAAGAGATCTTAATTTTCCAGAATTTCAAGATTAAACTTCTCCAATTCTTCTGTTTTCTGTGCTATAATGACATTTTCAACACAACTAGAAATGAACACGACTGTCACTGACCATTAATCCAATTCTTAAACTGTGGCTAGGTATAAAATGTAGAAAATTTAACAATGAAACTTGCTTTTGGATAGTGAGCTGTCTTCTTCAGGGATTACTTCACTTATCTTTGAATAAAATAGTCAGGGGATTGTTTTGGTTTTCTATTAAAATAGATGAGTAACTGGAACTGGTTTATGTCAGATAATAAGCATTTAATAAGGTTTTATTTCTATAATAAACACTTCTGTTCAGCAAAAATTTCATGGGAAATGTTGTCAAGTTTGATTTTAGATGTTGAATTTGTTGCAGCGTGCAATCATCTTGATTGCATAATTTTAGAGCTAATTAATTTAAACTAATTAATTTATCTACTGCGAGCCCAAGTTGAGATTATGACAAGCAACAGCTGAGAGCTCAGTGTAAATTTAGTCAGGCACACAAATTCATATTTGAATTTTTTGTAAGAAGCACCAAACAGACTTTCTCAAATATTAAAAACTGGGAAAGAGCTGTTTCCTCAGCCCACTTCTATGTATTGTTAGTCTATAGTAACGGAGAAACCCCACAACAGAATAAAACAATAGCAGGAATTTAACACTTTCCAGGTGGTAAATTGTGAGGTGTCCTCTGGAGATTTGACAGCTGTGCTCAGGATAAGGCAGAGCTACACCTGGACCAAGAATATTTCAGTATTATCACCAACTCCTGTTATTCTGAGTGAGCACCAAGCACTGGTTCTATGCTATGAACAGCTGAATGTAGTGTTTGATTTAAATTATAGAACGCCTTGGGTTGGAAGGGATCTTAAAGATCATCTATTTCCAACCCCCTGCCACAATTCTGTTTGGAAGCTGTGATAAAACCCAGGGATTTCATCACACAAGCATTTAAAGATTGTTAGGAATAAGCAGGATCCTGCCGACATCCCAGTGCCCCTTACCTCTGACATACTCAGTGGATGCCATGGAGCTGTATTTCTTGCTGTCACCTGCACCAGAAGGCTTCTCTTCCTTGTAGGGTTGTTTACTGCCCTGGTTTCTGTATTGCTCACATAAATGGTCATCTGGAGGACGGGATTCTTCCTTCTTCTCCCATGTTTTCTTCTGGAAACGAGGGTCTAAATATTCCAATAAGTCTTTCAGTTTCCTGTCGTGCTTCTTCTTTTTCTTCTTTTTCTTATGTTTGCGATTGTCATTGTCAAAGTGGAGCACAGAGCAATCCAAATCATTAAGTCTGAAGGAAACATGCAAGTTAAAAATAGAAAAACAGATGTGGCACTTGAAGTATATATGAAATGTTATTTATTTACCACAGGTGACGACTTGCAGAGTGCTTGCTACTTTGTGGTACTTTCTGCACATCTAACTTAATTTAGATGCACCAAACTTAAGCCCTCAGAATGAAGGACAAGAGGTCCTGGTTTGTACACAAATCGTTAACAGGCATATGGGAATTAAAAAAAAATAAAAAATTGTAACCTAATCAAGAACGGTGTGCAGATGTTATTCTGACTACATTGTCCAGCTCTAGTGTTCTAACACAATTCAGCAACATCTTTCCTATCTTCTCTTGGCCAACCTAATAACATGATCCCGTCACATTATGACAGATAAGTTACTTAGAAACAATGAAAAAAAAGCAGACATGAGAAATACCCAGAAAATAATTAGGAAAAAATTGCTGATTATGCTGGAATCCTTGCTTACTTGTAATCCTTCTCTCGATGTTTATCTTTGGACTTCTTTTTCTTCTTGACCTTCTTATACTTTTTGATTCTTTGGTCATCTGTCTTTCGGCATTTCTTTTCTATGTCACTTCCACTTTCTTCTTGGTGGGAGTATTTTCTTTTGCCATTTCTTAGTTTTTCTTTCTCGTTTTCCCGGGAAAAGTCCTCAAAATTTGAATGAGCTGGCACTGGTGGAAGCGCGTGCCTTTCACGAGAGTATTTTTCCGAGTGCTGCTGAGGTACTGAACAATGGTGGAAGTTTGCTCTGTGGCTGCTGAAGTGATGCACATCCTCCTCTCGGGAGAGTGTGCTGTGAGCCCATCTGCTTTTGCAGTGATAATCCTTGTGTGACCTGCTGTAAGCTTGGCTCAGTTTGTCATAGTCTTTATCACAATGAGAGGACTTCCTCTCCCTACCATCCCTTGTTCCATGGGAGGAATAATAATCATTGTAGTATCTGCATTTTTCCCATCTCCGTGGTTCATCTTGATAGTATCTTTCTCTAATCCAAGGTCTGTCTCCTTTGGAATAATAATACCTATTCCTGTCTGGATCTGTCCTCTCTCTGCTTCGGGATCTGTAACGAGAATATTTTCCTGAGCTCCTGCCGTTACTGGGACTGTTTCTGTCGTTGTGGGAGGATCTGTACTTGCTCTCACTGCAATACTCCTGCTTGTGACGGCTTTGCTTGTTTGTGTCCATGCTGTGAGAGCTCCTCCTCCTGTGGGAATGATCATCTGGCTTGTTCCTGCTTTGCCTCTCCTTCTCCTCAGTGTCCGAGTTTTCTCTCTTCCTCCGGTAGTGCTCTTTGTCAGTTCTTTTGGAGTCATGGATTTTTCTCTTATTTTTTTTCATATGTTTATCATCATCTTCACAGATTTTATTACTCAGTCCCTCATCTGCTCTAGAAAATTGACTTTCCAATACTTTATCCAGCTTTGTAATAGAAGAGTCATTAACAGGTGGTACTTCTACATAGTTATTAGAAATGTCCTTTGTATCTTGGCATTTATCTGTAATATCTAGAGATGCAAG
Organism: Donacobius atricapilla; assembly: GCA_013397315.1. Taxonomy (NCBI): domain Eukaryota; kingdom Metazoa; phylum Chordata; class Aves; order Passeriformes; family Mimidae; genus Donacobius; species Donacobius atricapilla. The sequence continues at coordinate 207,259 of WBMY01000720.1, forward strand.
TTTTTTAGAACTACATTCAATGTCAGGCTTTATAGAGGAAGTTTGCCCTAATTTCTCTTTGCTCTCAGGAGACCCTTTGATGTACAAAGGATTTTCTTTTGAAATGAGTTCAGGTTCTTTTGATCTTCTTAGTTTTTCTTTATCTCTGATGTCTTCAGACTCACACTGTCCAAGGAATTCACCTTCTGTATCCAAGGATTTTTTCCTAACCTTGTGCTGACCATTGATATTGAGATGTGCATTATCAGCTTTTGTTATAATACTTTCAGCAACTTCTTCTTTGGTAAAAATGGTTTCAGAATCTGATTGAGTAAAAAGTTTCTCAACCTCACAGGTGAAGTTGGAAGGAACCTTCCTGGATTCTTCATAGGCAAACAGTGCTTCCATCACTACAGTTTCCATAACTCCATCATTGTCAGAAGATTTCTGAGGTCCAGAGACACTGCACAAAAATAAAAATATATTTTTAACTTGAAAAAGTCCATCTAAAAGATGTTAGGAGTAAAATCTCCAAAAGCAAAAAAAGAAAAAAAGAAGCAGCAAATGCAAAACTCCGAAAGACATTGTCTTTAGAAAACCATTCTTACACCTCCCCAGCTCCCATGGAAAGTTTTCCTTCTCTCAGTTCTGCAGGTCTTGCCTTAAAAAACCCATCCCCAACACATCCAACTCCTTCCACTTGCAGCTCTGAATTTCATCAATAGCCAGAACAACTATATTTGCTCTTCCCCCAATTAGAAAAAAGGTAAACACACAGATTTTCCACTCTCCCAAGTGGGAGAGCAGATTGTGAGAATTTACATTCATTCATCTTAGGAAGCAAAAAAGAGGACTAGAAAAAGTATTCCAGACAACGGAAGAAAAATGTAAAAACATCTTGTGAAAGTTTCACAGGAGACTTCTGCCTGTATTAGGTACCAGAATAATGTGTGCCCAGTGCTGATGTTTGCAATACCAGATGTACAGTGTGGAATTCTCTGTACTGATGTAAATCTCTTAAGCAGTATTAGTAGATGGGAAAAATAGTAATAATCTTGTATGAAATCTTGTTTTAATCAGAGTGTAGTCATTTTACCTTTTTTCCTCTGACAAGCTGTTCAGCTGGCTGTACGTAAGAGATTCTAAGATACCTTGAGGATCTGGCGACAAAGCTTTAGGCATCTACAATGAAAACACAGAAGTTAACAAGCAGAAAGAAAAAGCTGTTTTTAGTAGAAAACTACTGCTGAGAAACCTCCAACATTAGATGTTAAACAAGATCACACTGAGTTACTTGCACTATTCCCACTTTACACATCATCCCTCTCCTCCCAAAAATGTGTTTTATGAAACTTATGAAGTATTATCTCCCTGTACTTCTCTTAGGTTGGCATATGTCGTATGTCAGCTCAGCTCTGCGAATTCAGGGGGACAATAGCACAAAGGGTTAGGATTGAAATCTGTGCTGTGTTTTCTGGATATTCCACATTGTAGTGCTTATGAATACTGAATATATCCTAGGTGAGAAAGTCCAGAAGAACAGATGGAACTCACCGTTTCAAGCACTCCATTTGCTTTAGAGAAGAAAATCTCAGAAGGTTTAACGGGTTGGACTTGGCAAGTGGAATCATCAAGTTTCAGTCCATTTTCTTTATATTCATTATCTAAACTAATAGCACCATTTAGGGAATCAATTTTTGGCAGCTCATGCTGGGATCTTTCTTCAGCATTCTGACAGGATGAGTGGGAGTTATGCAGTGTACGGACCACCTTCCCGATCAGAATTCCATTGGAAGATACGACGTTGCAATTCCTTTTGAACAAGCCCTTTGACTCCTCGGACCTTCCTGAAGGTTCTGCACCGTAAGGGACCACGCTATCAGAACAGAGCTTAGGGTTTCCATTCACTGCTGGCTCAACAAAGATTTCATCAGGAACCTCCTGCTTGGAGACATTAGTAGCAACTGACACTGTGGAGAGGTTTGAGGTAGGCTCTGCTGCGGAAGAGTTTGTAATTGTGGCTGAAGGGACAGGCTTCAGATCCTCCTCCTCCACAGCACTGCTCGGACACTCGGCCTGCGGCACCGCCTGCCGTGGGGGCAGCTTGTTGTGAATACTGATTGTGATCTTCTGGGTTTTGGAAGGGTCTGTCATTGAGGGCCTGGAAATTGCCCAGTTTTGAACACAAGCGGTTGGTGGAGCTGAAGATGGTCTTTTTACAGCAACACCGACAGTGCTGGGATCCTCTTTTAAGGGTCCATTTCCATTTAAACGACTTGAACTCTGGATTTGAAGAGATTGTAAGATGGATATGTTCAAACACACAGCATTGGAAGCTTTACAACAATAAATTCTCATACTAAATAATTCTACAGATTGCCTCAACACCTAAGAAGAAACCTCACCTCCCTTCCAATACAAATCCATGTCCAACAGGTGTCTGTAAATCCTGCCTTTGGTATCAAATCAGCATCAGTTTGACACCCACCCAAACAACTTAAGATTGACTAAAGCTATTCACAAAGTATTTTAAACACTTCCCAACAACATTGAAATAATTCTGCTGGTACTCCGGAAAAAGACACTTTGTATTCTATCACTGTCTTAACTGAAGTGGCACTGATAGGGATGGGGAAGATACTTACTCTTTAAATTTAAATTACTTAGGCATTAATAGATTACTTTTTAAATTTAAATTATTTAGGCATTAATAGACTACTTAAACTGTCTTGAGAACACAGCTCTCAGGCTTTAGAAAGCTGAGCTGGAAGGAAAAAGTAAGGAAGTGGCATGGCTGCACAGTTAAGGATCAGCCAGTGTTTGAATAACTCTGGCTCTAGCATGAGGGCTGTGAAGAAACCTGCAGTGTGGAAGGGAAAATAAAACTCAAAAAACCCCACCCTGTGGGCTCGACATTTCTGAGTCTGAATTTTAGCTTGCTAACCATTGCTAGCTCCTTTCCCAAGGGAAAGCTGTCAAAGTTTTCTCTCTTCAAAACATCTCTCTCTGTTTCTCAGCACAGGTTCAGCAAACAGTGTTCCCTTTGCCATAACAACTGTCCCCAGGTGTTGTTCCCTATTCCTGAACCAATGGAGAGCAGCGTCAGTGCCATGGACCAATAATAGACCTTTTTACACAGCATGTTATAAAAGAAACTCTTGGAATTGTACATTGTAAAAAAAGCCTTCCTTCTCTTCTGACAACTCTATGGAGTCGCTCTGTATTCCTGTCCTACCATACCACCCCACATCCAGGCCCACGGCAGCTCGGGGCTGCTGTCTCCCGCCGTTACCTTGAGCATGTGCGGCGGCAGGCGCGGGCCCATGAAGGCGGCCTGCTTGGCGCCGGCGCCGCGCTGGCCCAGGAAGGGCCGCGGGTAGGAGGGCGCGGGCAGGTAGAAGGCTCGCTCCCCCAGCGTCAGGTCGTAGCGCCTGCGGAGAGAAGGGCACCTCAGCTCACTGCCTGCTCCTGCCTCAAAACCCAGCCCCTCAGCTCACAGCCACGGCGCCTGCCACGCCAAAGATGCGTCTGCAGGGTTTGGGCAAGGCTGCAAACGGAAGATTAGATACTGGTCTTCCTACTGTGTCCTCTGCAGAGCAATGGCTCAGCCTCACACCATCTATGGCCAAGATTTCTCCTCTTTTCTACACTGGCCAGCTGACGTTGTTCATCACACAGACACTCACACTTTGGTGAGCAGGCATGAACTAACTATATATTTAAAAAGATCTGACTCCATTTATAGTATTTCTACAAAGGCCAGGGATTGGGGGAGAAGGCTGACACCTCTCCCCATCCCATTGGTCAAGACAACTGTCCATCAGCTGTCCATAGCTCTAAGAACAGGAATGAAAACTACCTTGAATTTATGAAAACATTTGCCCGTGTTTACACACCAGAGCGTGAGAAAAAACCCAAACCATGAAAACTGTGAAAAGAAGAGAAGGTGCAAAAATCAGGGCGACAGCCAGCTACAGAGAGCAGACAGAAAGCAGCATACCCAAGTGCATTAAGGTCAAGCAATGAAAGGTAATAAATGACACGGGGAATTTTCACTTAGACAGAAATATTTAAATAGTAATATTTTCCTAGGGTGAAAAGAAAATTACTTGAAAACAAGAAAAGTATCAGCAACTTGACAGTAAAAATGTTCCGAGCACATCTGGCGTTATTACCTGATATAAAAAAGTACGTAAGCTTGCTGATTGAGAACTGTTTTGATATCAGAAAGCTCTACTGAGGCATCATTCATTCGGTACCAAAGTCCATTACCAGCCTGCAAACAAAGACAGAATATCTTCAGATGAATTGCATGTGTTCCAAAGGACATCACAGATAGAGCACTGCAGAACAAAGCATACCAAAACAAAGCAAACAAAGCACATGATGCAATGTTTTCCCCTAAAACCAGTGGTTACCAGTAACATTTTAATTTCTTTGCCAGCACAGATTTGATCCTGTTAGAAGCTGAGCTGATCTCTACCTTTATGAAGCAGAGATAGTGTCCAGCATTACAGTTGAAGCCACTATGTACAAGAACTGCATATAAAGCATAGATGAGGGGCTCTCCAATAGATTGGGACATATATGCTCGAAGATCCAAATATTCAGGGTATTTTACATCCTAAACAAAGACAAAGAAGAGTCAAAAGTTATCCTGAAATACTTCATGGAACAGCCTGAAAAAGACACAGACTAGCACTATATAAATGTATTTTTCAATTAACTTGAAAATGCCTATTCTTGGAGACAACATTTAATAACTTAAGCTGCAGGGAGCTATTTTCGAGAGAATTAGCTCCTTAAGGGTAAGGTATATTCTTATGGTCACACAGGAACTCTTTCAGTATTAAAAAAGAAAGTAACAGCCACAGCTGCTAAGTTGTTATATCGACTTCTCTTACACTGTAGTTACTGCCTGAAATGTGAACTGTAAAATGAGTATTCATCTTTGGGAAATGTCCATTCTGAGAAGATAAAGCAGCACTACAGCTGCAAACATACCTTGTTGATCTTTCCACCTGTAAAATTTGCAAATCTTTTCAGTGATATTGTGAGAACATTGGAAGAGCGATGTATCGTGTATCTCTTTGATGCTGGAACCATCTTTTTACACCTTAAAAACAAGCACAGACATATTTTCAACAGTATATTCTTTTCTCACCCAGAAGTCAAACAAGTTCTTATCTCTCATACATGCTTATGCTATTTGAATGATATTTTGCTTGTATAATATGTTAGATCTTTTCTTAAATCCATAAACTGCATTTCAGCTTTGGTAATAGAGAGAACATAGCAGGATAATAGAGACACTTCTACAGGACAAAGAATAAAGGATTTAGGACGTTATCTCTTGATAGCCAAATAAATGCCTGAATATGTATCTTTCTTATGTCAAAAAGGTAAGGCAGTAAAAATGTAAAAAAAAATCACTGGAAGGAAACAATTATTCTGCAAGAGGCAGACACTGGACAATATTGAGTTTTCTTGTACTGAGGTTGGCTGGAAAGACTGAAACCCGCTGCAGTCCTCCAAAACAAAATTGTTAATTTTGTTTGTTTCACTGCACACTCAAAGGAGGTACAGACGAAGTCCTGAAATGCAACCATCAGCACAAAGACTGAAACATGTCACTTTACATCGTCAAGAAAAAGACTGCTGAGAGCTAACAAACAGGAAGAATTCAACAGCCTCTTTTCAAACTGATGTCAAAATACAAGGTACAGAATCCTAAACTGATGCAGAAAGCCAATGAACAAAATAAGAGACCCACCCAGAATAAGAAAAAAAAAAAGCGGTTTATAAAACTCTGAAACTTGTATTTAGAGATGAAGGTTTCAGGCAGTAGCAATCCTTATTAGAAAAAATAATGGTAGAAAACAAAAAGGAAACTGAAAAGTAACATAATAGTTTGCCAGCAATGGAAATGACACTATACATACTCCAAACCTTTCTTTTCAAACTCACAAAAAGACTAAACTTCTGGGGTTGTGTGTGACTAAGCTGGTGTTGCCTCCCACCCCATATCCTTGTCCATATCCCTGCGTTCCTGCTCACCACTTCTTATCAGACATGCCTTTTAATTTCTGGCCATGAGTATTTTACTGTGCAACTTCACACTCGCAAAGGCTGACAAGCCCCTGCACAGACAGTATCAGGAATAAAAATCTAACGTCAGCAATACAATTCTTGTAATGTATTTCCAAATATTCAACAGAAATATAAAAATTACACATTTAAAAACAAGCGCATTATTTTCCAAGCTTTGAATGATTTCACTATATTAGTTACGTAAACAAAAGTAAATAAAACAGCAAGCCATGTCTGTCTTATTTCTAATCAAGGTCAAGAGATAACTCATCCTCCAAGTCATGCACTGCACTGAACATGTATCTTGTATTAAGGTGTAATTAATAATAATCTTACTTGCTACACTTATAGCTATTTTCACCATCCAGCTGTTCCGGTTTCACAAATTGTTCTAGAGCTCTGGTGACAGATGTAACTGCCTGGATGAGTAAGAAAGTAGAACACTAAGTCACAAGAAATGCAAAATTTCAAGCACTTACAAGCAGTTCAAAAGAGAACCTTGCTAGTTTATACTTAAGTGGCCTACTGTGAACCAGCAAACACCGTGAAGGAGACAGAAACAGAGTTCATTGAGTATTTACCTCATTTCAAAATGATCCCATTTCAAAATAAATAAATTTTGCAGTGCCAGACAGTATCTGTGGTATGCCTTGGCATCAATAATGAGAACAATCAAACCCATCAGTCTAACAATAGATGTATACTGAAGTAGAATAATCGACAAGTATGATTATATTGTTGTTTGTGTAGCCATAATTATTATTTTTCCAGCTGAAACCCAATCCAAACATGGAGAACATCTCCATGGCTTCCACAGAACAACAAAGTCCAATCCACCACCATCCACCTCCAAGCTGTTTTGTTTCAACAAGCTAAGTTTCTAAGCAAAATGACTTTATTTTACAAAGCCCTACAAGCCTTTACACATCTCAGCCCATGCTCACAAACATCTTACCTTTATATCCAAAGTGACGTCGAGAAATGGCTCGTACGTATCCGACACGGCTTTGCAGTTCAAGCACTTTACTGGAATCAAAATACAAATGCTTAACATCATGGGAATGAGACTAAATGCACTGATTTAAATTATTAATACACATTACTTTAGTCAAACTACAAACTCCTTTGCTACAGACAGACAAAGAGACACAGATCAGTTCGAAAGACAGTATATTTTTTAAAAAAGTACCTCGAGATCTTAGATATCCTCCAAATATTTGATAAATAAGTGTGGTGGCTTGAGAAGATCTGTCTAATCTGGAAATAAATTAGAGTCAGACCTCAGAAGACTGAAAGCACAGAGTTAATTCCTCAAACAATTTTTGGTTTTATGAAAACCGAGGACATAGATTTTAATCCATGATAGTAAATAAAGTAGTAAGAGGGGCTAGGAAAAGTTAGATTTAATTATTTTATGCTTACTTGGTGCTTCCATTCAAGCAAGCTTTCTGTAAAGCATCAACAGTGAAGCATAAGAATTCATGTGCATCCTCTTGACTGCCAAAATGGAAATGTTTTCCTATTCCTAATAAATAAGAAGGTTACAATATATTTATTTCTTATAGAATGAAAGAAAACACACGTTTCTAAAACAACTCTTCTTTAAAGTATCAAAATTATTTATATGCATCAAATAATTCACTGTGAATTTAAAAAAATTAAAAATAAACCTATATAAAACTACTTACTTTTAAGGCCATTGATAACAGACGTAGGTTTGATGGCATTGTTAGAGCAACACAGGACCTGGTTGATGTGACTTTCCATTGTGCACATCATACAGAATCCTTCTACATGACCTAGTGAAAGAAGAAAGCATCCCATTCTAATCAAATACACACTGCTAAAAAAAACCCCACCCCCAAATAATAATAATCTAAGTTGTGGGTGCAATGTCCACTCTCTGCAGTACATTCTCTTCTCCTAAGGTGTCAATATCCCAACAGTTTTGTGGCATTTTATTATACAGAACTGTACAGGATAAAACATGTTAAATCACAGACCAGGCTGCTCAAAGCCCCATCCAACCTGGCCTGGAACACTCCCACTGGAAGGTGTCCCTTGAACCTTGAAGGTTCCTTCCAATGATTCCATGATTCTTAACTGAAATAATTTTTATATATGGGAATAAAACACAATCAAACTTCTAGGAATACATATTATGATACCTGACTAGAAAGCATACAGGTGCCTTGGGAAAAAACCCCACATTTATGGATATAAAAAGAAGCTCCCCTAGGCTTAAATAAAGTCAAGTATAAAAACAAAATTCAAAGAACACAAATTCTAGGGTTTAAAAAATACAAACTTAATTATTTAGAAAAAAAATCAGCCTAAATTTTAATACAGTCCCTCCCCCAATTTCTATTTGAGCTCATAAGAAGTTAGTTTGTAGTGCTTTCAAGAATGTTTGGGTTTTTTAATGGGTCAACACTGAACATATAATTTATCACAGTATTAGTGCACGGCAATATCTCAGCTGTGAAGACTAAGAATCTTCAACGCCAACATCCTAAATTTTATCACCTTTCTACCAGCAGGAAACCCAAATGCCAAATGTTCATCAAATGCCTCACTTTACAATGTACTTCATTATTCACATGAAGCAAGAAATGATCTTTTCTTTAAGTTTTACCGTGGCACATTAAATTAACAAATTCACTTTATATGCTTCCTATAATTCTGAGCCTCCTGTCAGCAGAATCATAGAACCATTCAGGCTGGAAAAACCTTTTAGGATCTTGTTCAAAAACTGCTTCTACAGGCAAAATAGGACAACTAAGAATTTTCTTCACAGAACCACCGTTTGTCTTCTACCTTCGGAGCTGTCCAACAGATTTATAATGTTAGGAAACACTCACATGACTTGGTGTGCTCAAGTGAAAGCATGTAATTGGCAAGAGGAGGTGTGTAGGTCAAACACTGGAGAGTAGAATTAAGGAAACATGTGTTGCCGAGGTTCTGCAGTCCAACTCCAACACTTTGTGTTTGCTGCCAATCCATACAGATTTTCTCAGGCGGAAAAAGAATTCTTTGTGGCGGAGCAATCCCATCATTAACAACTGCAAGAAATTTGTATTTTAAAAAGAGTTGTACTGGGGTTGTTTTAAAGAGGGTATTTAAAAAGAAGGATTCTGCAGGAGCAGCCCGGAGAACCAGCTCTGCTCCAAAACACAGCAACACATGATGCACAGCTTTAACAATGCCATGTGAATGCTGGTCAACACTCTCTTTTGGACAATAGTTTATTCATCTGTTTTAATTCTTCTAATAAAAGACACAAAGTACCACTCTGATTTTAGTACCCCACTTCTTTATCTCTATAGCCTTTGATCTCTTCACTAAATTATTGTTTTCTTTCCTTACTGTAACTTAAACCACAAACTTACACTTGTGGTTATGCAGTAAGAACTCAGACAGACAAACAAGTAAGCAGCACAGAAAGTAACCCCATAGATATCAGATCTCTTCCTGGACAGTGTTATTATTCAAAGACTTGTGAATAATGAAAGCCATGAATAGACATGGTAGAATGTACTTTTCTCTCCAGAACAGAAGAGATCTAGGTACATCTGAGCATTATGAAAAGCTCCCCTTATTTGATTTTACATAAATAAAAAAAATACTTTATTAATCAATTGTAAATAGATAAACCCAAGTTCTGCAACACCTATCCCTGCATCTGCCTTAGGGGATGCACAAAACTGAAGTCTGTGGCTGAACTCTTGATTCGCTGTAGCCCCATTTATTAGCAATGCAACAACTAAAATCTGCTTCTACTCTGGGTTTGTTTTTAACAAAAAGGAGGGAGGACAGAAGACACTTACCTAGATCTCTTTGGGCAAAAGGCTTTGATTTTTGAGATGATCTACAATAAATATGCCCCCCAGGACCTTTGTCCACAGAGACTTTGTTTGGATCTTCTGTAGGAGGTACCCGGCCCAAACTCGCAGTGCGTGACGTCATTTTTTTAGTACGGGGTTTCATAGATTTGTCAGACCGTCTTGAGGAAGATTTTTTAGACTTTGAAGATTTTGGCTTGTTAACTATGGTCATTGTTCATATCTGTAACAAGGCAAAAATTCTGTTTGGCATAAGAACGTCCAAAGTATTCCAGAAAGGAAAGACTAAGAGAAGCCCTGTCACTTAGCCTCTAAGAACTTGAAGAACTAAACAGCTAAGAATGATTACAAACAAGGGAACAAACCCCCAAAACTCCAAAAAAAAATCCACCCAACACACAAAGTAGATTTTCTTCCATCAAAACTGTATCAATATTGTTTTCAACTTCTGCTGAGCTAATGACTGATGGCATTTCTTACACTTTCATGGGATTTTAAACCATTATAGTTACCAAGATCTTTTTCTTAAAAGAAGCTGTGAGCAGTGGCACAATCAAGTGCTGGCCAGTTGAGATCCAGGAGGAATTGTCTGGCCAACATATTCCTGCTCCTGAGAACCACCCCCACTAACGACATAGAGGATGGGATACAGCTCTGACAAATGTTGGGAAAGAAGAGCAAGAAAACACTTGCAAATTTATTTGCACCTGGGTTTCTTCTGCCCTTCCAAGAAGAATTTGTTTGGATACAATATTGGCAGCACTCCTTGCGGTATTTTGCACCCATCATTTACAATGCTTACTTATAAACTAAGGAAGTTGAATTAAAAAGCATCTTTTTCAGTCCTACTTATGTAAAGTTGTTTTGCTAGGGAAAAACAAAAGAAGAATGTAAACTATAAAAAGAAAACTATGACCGCCAAAAGAAACCAAAACAAATCCTCAGCCCTCAAAAATAAAGGCAAGAACTGATACTAAGTCCTTTATAAAATGCTGATTATGTTTCAAGATGGTACCTCTTTAAATATTTGTAATTTTGTGTGCATAGTAAGCTGATGAATAATTACATGATCAATTATCAACTCCTATATGTAAATTTTTACTACTATCGTACTGTATCATGTAGGGCCTTTTTAAGTTTAGGGAAACTATAAACTTAACCAAGGGTTTAAAGTATAACCTGCTTTGTAATACTAAAATAACTGAGAGAACAAAGCATGAAGCAGTTTCAGATTCATGGCACAACTTGATTGCTAATGATAAAACTTCAGGTAGGTTAAACAAAGCACAGTAAATCGCAGAACTTCTAGTCCCACAAAAGACAAATGATGTGTAGAACCTTTAATTAATTTTTTTCCCCTCTAAATTTTCAATTTCAAATCTACTCTGTACACACTTTCCATTTTAGAGGCGGTAATACACAAAAAATGGAAAGTTCACTCATTTGACTGAAAAATGAGGACATCCTTGCCCATTTCAAAGACTAAGATGACAATTCTTGGGCTTAGTGATTTTCAAGTAAGATCCAGACTGCAAACTGCAGATACCGGTGATGTCCCCTTTTCCTGATGGAAAGGGAAGGGGTTTCAACAACATACTTGGAATTTATTTGCAGGACAAAAACCAGAATCAAGACTGCAGCGAAAAGCAAACACAAGAATATTATCACAAAAAGCCTGGCCTTATACTGACCAATGAGGGAAGCCTCATGTATTATTAAATTTATTTTTGACAACTGAGTCACACTGATTAGTGCTGCTAATTTAGTTTTGACCACGGATTACCAGATATCAACCACTAAACACCTGCAAATATCAACAGATATCAAGAGTAACTCAGATCCACCACTTTTTCAAAATCCATCAATACGATTAATCTGGATAAAACATTTCTTTGCCGAAGTAGCACTAATATTACACAGATCCTTTTGCTCTCCCACTGTTCACTGTAAATAAAGGTTCAGTTCCTGTAGCAGTGCTGAACATGAATTCACACTGCCATGTGTACTGAGCGCTTTCCCATAACAGACTTCTCACAGAACGATACTGACGGGCAGAACAGAACCAACAGTTGCCTTCCTCCCATTTGGAGTGCTGCATCAGCGTTGTTTAGATTCTTTTTTCTCAGTCTCATCGCAACACGCATCAGTTAATACTCGGATCTAAATATTTATGTTTGGTCTCCGCTTTACATACCATAAATCACAGCTCAGGAGGGTTTTAGACAAGATCCCGTTCCCAGAACCGCGTTCAGCCAGGGAGTACGCGCCTTTATCTCAGTACAAACCAAACACTTCCAGCAGCGAGTGTGAAACAACAAGAGCAGCACACTTGCCAGGAACAAGAAGCGGGAGGAAACTCCTCGAGGAGAAGCCCAGGCAGAGTCACCTCGCTACATCACCGGCCGCCCCGGGCAAACACAACCCGGGGCAGCGCGGGACGCACACAACAGCCCGCGCTGGTTTTACTTTCGTTCCAGGACGAAAGGCAGCACAGGGGAAGCTAATAATGCCGGAGTTCACCCTTGCCGAGCAGGCGGCGCGGAGCGCTCGGTGCGGGCGGCTCCCCGCTCCCGGCCGGGCCGTTGGTTGTGGTGGGACCGAGCCCGGCGCTGCGAGCGCCGCGAGCGCCTCGTTCGGGCGG